>CAMPDV010001846.1:0-93404 GCA_946699065.1 Loxodes magnus | reverse complement strand
TATCTTCTTTTCTTACTTTACATCTTCACTTTTATAAATACTTATTACTTCTCAAAGCATACTCCTTAAAACTGAAATTTTACATTCTTTTCTTACTTTACTTCTTCACTTTTCAATATACTTATTACTTCTCAAAGCATACTCCTTAAACTGAAACTCTATCTTCATTTCTTACTTTACTACTTCACTTTTCAATTCACTTATTACTTCTCAAAGCATAATCCTTAAAACTGAAATTCTATCTTCTTTTCTTACTTTACTTCTTCACTTTTCAATATACTTATTACTTCTCAAAGCATACTCCTTAAAACTGAAATTCTATCTTCTTTTCTTACTTTGCTTCTTCGCTTTTATAAATACTTATTACTTCTCAAAGCATACTCCTTAAAACTGAAACTCTATCTTCTTTTCTTACTTTACTTCTTCACTTTTCAATATACTTATTACATCTCAAAGCATACTCCTTAAAACTGAAATTCTATCTTCTTTTCTTACTTTACTTCTTCACTTTTATAAATACTTATTACTTCTCAAAACATACTCCTTAAAACTGCAATTCTATCTTCTTTTCTTACTTTGCTTCTTCACTTTTCTAAATACTTATTACTTCTCAAAACATACTCCTTAAAACTGAAATTCTATCTTCTTTTCTTACTTTACTTCTTCTCTTTTCTTAATACTTATTACTTTCAAAACATACTCCTTAAAACTGAAACTCTATCTTCATTTCTTACTTTACTTCTTCACTTTTCTATTCACTTATTACTTTCAAAGCATATTCCTTAAAACTGAAACTCTATCTTCTTTTCTTACTTTACTTCTTCACTTTTATAAATACTTATTACTTCTCAAAGCATACTCCTTAAAACTGAAATTCTATCTTCCTTTCTTACTTTACTTCTTCACTTTTCTTAATACTTATTACTTTCAAAACATACTCCTTAAAACTGAAACTCTATCTTCTTTTCTTACTTTGCTTCTTCGCTTTTATAAATACTTATTACTTCTCAAAGCATACTCCTTAAAACTGAAATTTTACATTCTTTTCTTACTTTGCTTCTTCACTTTTATAAATACTTATTACTTCTCAAAGCATACTCCTTAAAACTGAAATTCTATCTTCTTTTCTTACTTTACTTCTTCACTTTTATAAATACTTATTACTTCTCAAAGCATACTCCTTAAAACTGAAATTCTATCTTCTTTTCTTACTTTACTTCTTCACTTTTCTAAATACTTATTACTTCTCAAAGCATACTCCTTAAAACTGAAACTCTATCTTCTTTTCTTACTTTACTTCTTCACTTTTATAAATACTTATTACTTCTCAAAGCATACTCCTTAAAACTGAAACTCTATCTTCTTTTCTTACTTTGCTTGTTAACTTTTATAAATACTTATTACTTCTCAAAACATACTCCTTAAAACAAAAACTCTATCTTCATTTCTTACTTTGCTTCTTCGCTTTTATAAATACTTATTACTTCTCAAAGCATACTCCTTAAAACTGAAACTCTATCTTCTTTTCTTACTTTACTTCTTCACTTTTATAAATACTTATTACTTCTCAAAGCATACTCCTTAAAACTGAAATTCTATCTTCTTTTCTTACTTTACATCTTCACTTTTATAAATACTTATTACTTCTCAAAGCATACTCCTTAAAACTGAAATTTTACATTCTTTTCTTACTTTACTTCTTCACTTTTCAATATACTTATTACTTCTCAAAGCATACTCCTTAAACTGAAACTCTATCTTCATTTCTTACTTTACTACTTCACTTTTCAATTCACTTATTACTTCTCAAAGCATAATCCTTAAAACTGAAATTCTATCTTCTTTTCTTACTTTACTTCTTCACTTTTCAATATACTTATTACTTCTCAAAGCATACTCCTTAAAACTGAAATTCTATCTTCTTTTCTTACTTTGCTTCTTCGCTTTTATAAATACTTATTACTTCTCAAAGCATACTCCTTAAAACTGAAACTCTATCTTCTTTTCTTACTTTACTTCTTCACTTTTCAATATACTTATTACTTCTCAAAGCATACTCCTTAAAACTGAAATTCTATCTTCCTTTCTTACTTTACTTCTTCACTTTTCTTAATACTTATTACTTTCAAAACATACTCCTTAAAACTGAAACTCTATCTTCATTTCTTACTTTACTTCTTCACTTTTCAATTCACTTATTACTTTAAAGCATATTCCTTAAAACTGAAACTCTATCTTCTTTTCTTACTTTACTTCTTCACTTTTCTTAATACTTATTACTTTCAAAACATACTCCTTAAAACTGAAACTCTATCTTCATTTCTTACTTTACTTCTTCACTTTTCTATTCACTTATTACTTTCAAAGCATATTCCTTAAAACTGAAACTCTATCTTCTTTTCTTACTTTACTTCTTCACTTTTATAAATACTTATTACTTTCAAAGCATATTCCTTAAAACTGAAACTCTATCTTCTTTTCTTACTTTACTTCTTCACTTTTCAATATACTTATTACTTCTCAAAGCGTACTCCTTAAACTGAAATTCTATCTTCTTTTCTTACTTTACTTCTTCACTTTTCTAAATACTTATTTCTTTCAAAGCATATTCCTTAAAACTGCAATTCTATCTTCTTTTCTTACTTTACTTCTTCACTTTTCTTTATACTTTTTACTTCTCAAAGCATACTCCTTAAAACTGAAACTCTATCTTCTTTTCTTACTTTACTTCTTCGCTTTTATAAATACTTATTACTTCTCAAAGCATACTCCTTAAAACTGAAACTCTATCTTCTTTTCTTACTTTGCTTGTTAACTTTTATAAATACTTATTACTTCTCAAAACATACTCCTTAAAACAAAAACTCTATCTTCTTTTCTTACTTTGCTTCTTCGCTTTTATAAATACTTATTACTTCTCAAAGCATACTCCTTAAAACTGAAATTCTATCTTCTTTTCTTACTTTACATCTTCACTTTTATAAATACTTATTACTTCTCAAAGCATACTCCTTAAAACTGAAATTTTACATTCTTTTCTTACTTTACTTCTTCACTTTTATAAATACTTATTACTTCTCAAAGCATACTCCTTAAAACTGAAATTCTATCTTCTTTTCTTACTTTACTTCTTCACTTTTCAATTCACTTATTACTTTCAAAGCATATTCCTTAAAACAAAAACTCTATCTTCATTTCTTACTTTACTTCTTCACTTTTCTTAATACTAATTACTTTCAAAGCATACTCCTTAAAACTGAAACTCTATCTTCTTTTCTTACTTTACTTCTTCACTTTTCTAAATACTTATTTCTTTCAAAGCATATTCCTTAAAACTGCAATTCTATCTTCTTTTCTTACTTTACTTCTTCACTTTTCTTAATACTTTTTACTTCTCAAAGCATACTCCTTAAAACTGAAACTCTATCTTCTTTTCTTACTTTACTTCTTCGCTTTTATAAATACTTATTACTTCTCAAAGCATACTCCTTAAAACTGAAACTCTATCTTCTTTTCTTACTTTGCTTGTTAACTTTTATAAATACTTATTACTTCTCAAAACATACTCCTTAAAACAAAAATTCTATCTTCTTTTCTTACTTTGCTTCTTCGCTTTTATAAATACTTATTACTTCTCAAAGCATACTCCTTAAAACTGAAATTCTATCTTCTTTTCTTACTTTACATCTTCACTTTTATAAATACTTATTACTTCTCAAAGCATACTCCTTAAAACTGAAATTTTACATTCTTTTCTTACTTTACTTCTTCACTTTTATAAATACTTATTACTTCTCAAAGCATACTCCTTAAAACTGAAATTCTATCTTCTTTTCTTACTTTACTTCTTCACTTTTCAATTCACTTATTACTTTCAAAGCATATTCCTTAAAACAAAAACTCTATCTTCATTTCTTACTTTACTTCTTCACTTTTCTTAATACTAATTACTTTCAAAGCATACTCCTTAAAACTGAAACTCTATCTTCTTTTCTTACTTTACTTCTTCACTTTTCTAAATACTTATTTCTTTCAAAGCATATTCCTTAAAACTGCAATTCTATCTTCTTTTCTTACTTTACTTCTTCACTTTTCTTAATACTTTTTACTTCTCAAAGCATACTCCTTAAAACTGAAACTCTATCTTCTTTTCTTACTTTACTTCTTCGCTTTTATAAATACTTATTACTTCTCAAAGCATACTCCTTAAAACTGAAACTCTATCTTCTTTTCTTACTTTGCTTGTTAACTTTTATAAATACTTATTACTTCTCAAAACATACTCCTTAAAACAAAAATTCTATCTTCTTTTCTTACTTTGCTTCTTCGCTTTTATAAATACTTATTACTTCTCAAAGCATACTCCTTAAAACTGAAATTCTATCTTCTTTTCTTACTTTACATCTTCACTTTTATAAATACTTATTACTTCTCAAAACATACTCCTTAAAACTGAAACTCTATCTTCATTTCTTACTTTACTTCTTCACTTTTATAAATACTTATTACTTCTCAAAGCATACTCCTTAAAACTGAAATTCTATCTTCTTTTCTTACTTTACTTCTTCACTTTTCAATTCACTTATTACTTCTCAAAGCATACTCCTTAAAACTGAAACTCTATCTTCTTTTCTTACTTTACTTCTTCACTTTTATAAATACTTATTACTTCTCAAAACATACTCCTTAAAACAAAAACTCTATCTTCATTTCTTACTTTACTTCTTCACTTTTCTAAATACTTATTACTTCTCAAAGCATACTCCTTAAAACTGAAATTCTATCTTCTTTTCTTACTTTGCTTCTTCGCTTTTATAAATACTTATTACTTCTCAAAGCATACTCCTTAAACTGAAATTTTACATTCTTTTCTTACTTTACTTCTTCACTTTTCTTAATACTTATTACTTTCAAAACATACTCCTTAAAACTGAAACTCTATCTTCATTTCTTACTTTACTTCTTCACTTTTCTTAATACTTATTACTTTCAAAACATACTCCTTAAAACTGAAATACTATCTTCATTTCTTACTTTACTTCTTCACTTTTCTTAATACTTATTACTTTCAAAACATACTCCTTAAAACTGAAACTCTATCTTCATTTCTTACTTTACTTCTTCACTTTTCAATTCACTTATTACTTTCAAAGCATACTCCTTTAAACAGAAATTCTATCTTCTTTTCTTACTTTACTTCTTCACTTTTCAATTCACTTATTACTTCTCAAAGCATACTCCTTAAAACTGAAATTCTATCTTCTTTTCTTACTTTACATCTTCACTTTTCAATATACTTATTACTTCTCAAAGCATACTCCTTAAACTGAAATTCTATCTTCTTTTCTTACTTTACTTCTTCACTTTTATAAATACTTATTACTTCTCAAAGCATACTCCTTAAAACTGAAATTCTATCTTCTTTTCTTACTTTGCTTCTTCGCTTTTATAAATACTTATTACTTCTCAAAGCATACTCCTTAAACTGAAATTTTACATTCTTTTCTTACTTTACTTCTTCACTTTTCTTAATACTTATTACTTTCAAAACATACTCCTTAAAACTGAAACTCTATCTTCATTTCTTACTTTACTTCTTCACTTTTCTTAATACTTATTACTTTCAAAACATACTCCTTAAAACTGAAATACTATCTTCATTTCTTACTTTACTTCTTCACTTTTCTTAATACTTATTACTTTCAAAACATACTCCTTAAAACTGAAACTCTATCTTCATTTCTTACTTTACTTCTTCACTTTTCAATTCACTTATTACTTTCAAAGCATACTCCTTTAAACAGAAATTCTATCTTCTTTTCTTACTTTACTTCTTCACTTTTCAATTCACTTATTACTTCTCAAAGCATACTCCTTAAAACTGAAATTCTATCTTCTTTTCTTACTTTACATCTTCACTTTTCAATATACTTATTACTTCTCAAAGCATACTCCTTAAACTGAAATTCTATCTTCTTTTCTTACTTTACTTCTTCACTTTTATAAATACTTATTACTTCTCAAAGCATACTCCTTAAAACTGAAATTCTATCTTCTTTTCTTACTTTGCTTCTTCGCTTTTATAAATACTTATTACTTCTCAAAGCATACTCCTTAAAACTGAAACTCTATCTTCTTTTCTTACTTTACTTCTTCGCTTTTCTAAATACTTATTACTTCTCAAAGCATACTCCTTAAAACTGAAATACTATCTTCATTTCTTACTTTACTTCTTCACTTTTCTTAATACTTATTACTTTCAAAACATACTCCTTAAAACTGAAACTCTATCTTCATTTCTTACTTTACTTCTTCACTTTTCAATTCACTTATTACTTTCAAAGCATATTCCTTAAAACTGAAACTCTATCTTCTTTTCTTACTTTACTTCTTCACTTTTCTAAATACTTATTACTTCTCAAAGCATACTCCTTAAAACTGAAATTCTATCTTCTTTTCTTACTTTACATCTTCACTTTTCAATATACTTATTACTTCTCAAAGCATACTCCTTAAAACTGAAATTTTACATTCTTTTCTTACTTTACTACTTCACTTTTCAATTCACTTATTACTTCTCAAAGCATAATCCTTAAAACTGAAATTCTATCTTCTTTTCTTACTTTACTTCTTCACTTTTCAATATACTTATTACTTCTCAAAGCATACTCCTTAAAACTGAAATTTTACATTCTTTTCTTACTTTGCTTCTTCACTTTTATAAATACTTATTACTTCTCAAAGCATACTCCTTAAAACTGAAATTCTATCTTCTTTTCTTACTTTACTTCTTCACTTTTATAAATACTTATTACTTCTCAAAGCATACTCCTTAAAACTGCAATTCTATCTTCTTTTCTTACTTTACTTCTTCACTTTTCTAAATACTTATTACTTCTCAAAGCATACTCTTTAAAACTGAAATTCTATCTTCTTTTCTTACTTTACTTCTTCACTTTTATAAATACTTATTACTTCTCAAAAAATACTCCTTAAAACTGAAATACTATCTTCATTTCTTACTTTGCTTCTTCACTTTTATAAATACTTATTACTTCTCAAAGCATACTCCTTAAAACTGAAATTCATCTACTTTCTTACTTTACTTCTTCACTTTTATAAATACTTATTACTTCTCAAAGCATACTCCTTAAAACTGAAATTCTATCTTCTTTTCTTACTTTACTTCTTCACTTTTATAAATACTTATTACTTCTCAAAGCATACTCCTTAAAACTGAAATTCTATCTTCTTTTCTTACTTTACATCTTCACTTTTATAAATACTTATTACTTCTCAAAGCATACTCCTTAAAACTGAAATTTTACATTCTTTTCTTACTTTACTTCTTCACTTTTCAATATACTTATTACTTCTCAAAGCATACTCCTTAAACTGAAACTCTATCTTCATTTCTTACTTTACTACTTCACTTTTCAATTCACTTATTACTTCTCAAAGCATAATCCTTAAAACTGAAATTCTATCTTCTTTTCTTACTTTACTTCTTCACTTTTCAATATACTTATTACTTCTCAAAGCATACTCCTTAAAACTGAAATTCTATCTTCTTTTCTTACTTTGCTTCTTCGCTTTTATAAATACTTATTACTTCTCAAAGCATACTCCTTAAAACTGAAACTCTATCTTCTTTTCTTACTTTACTTCTTCACTTTTCAATATACTTATTACTTCTCAAAGCATACTCCTTAAAACTGAAATTCTATCTTCCTTTCTTACTTTACTTCTTCACTTTTCTATTCACTTATTACTTTCAAAGCATATTCCTTAAAACTGAAATTCTATCTTCTTTTCTTACTTTGCTTCTTCGCTTTTATAAATACTTATTACTTCTCAAAGCATACTCCTTAAAACTGAAATTTTACATTCTTTTCTTACTTTACTACTTCACTTTTCAATTCACTTATTACTTCTCAAAGCATAATCCTTAAAACTGAAATTCTATCTTCTTTTCTTACTTTACTTCTTCACTTTTCAATATACTTATTACTTCTCAAAGCATACTCCTTAAAACTGAAATTCTATCTTCTTTTCTTACTTTGCTTCTTCGCTTTTATAAATACTTATTACTTCTCAAAGCATACTCCTTAAAACTGAAATTTTACATTCTTTTCTTACTTTGCTTCTTCACTTTTATAAATACTTATTACTTCTCAAAGCATACTCCTTAAAACTGAAATTCTATCTTCTTTTCTTACTTTACATCTTCACTTTTCAAAATACTTTTTACTTCTCAAAGCATACTCTTTAAAACTGAAATTCTATCTTCTTTTCTTACTTTACTTCTTCACTTTTCTAAATACTTATTACTTCTCAAAGCATACTCTTTAAAACTGAAATTCTATCTTCTTTTCTTACTTTACATCTTCACTTTTCTAAATACTTATTACTTCTCAAAACATACTGCTTAAAACTGAAATTCTATCTTCTTTTCTTACTTTGCTTCTTCACTTTTATAAATACTTATTACTTCTCAAAGCATACTCCTTAAAACTGAAATTCATCTACTTTCTTACTTTACTTCTTCACTTTTATAAATACTTATTACTTCTCAAAGCATACTCCTTAAAACTGAAATTCTATCTTCTTTTCTTACTTTACTTCTTCACTTTTATAAATACTTATTACTTCTCAAAGCATACTCCTTAAAACTGAAATTCTATCTTCTTTTCTTACTTTACATCTTCACTTTTATAAATACTTATTACTTCTCAAAGCATACTCCTTAAAACTGAAATTTTACATTCTTTTCTTACTTTACTTCTTCACTTTTCAATATACTTATTACTTCTCAAAGCATACTCCTTAAACTGAAACTCTATCTTCATTTCTTACTTTACTACTTCACTTTTCAATTCACTTATTACTTCTCAAAGCATAATCCTTAAAACTGAAATTCTATCTTCTTTTCTTACTTTACTTCTTCACTTTTCAATATACTTATTACTTCTCAAAGCATACTCCTTAAAACTGAAATTCTATCTTCTTTTCTTACTTTGCTTCTTCACTTTTCAATATACTTATTACTTCTCAAAGCATACTCCTTAAAACTGAAATTTTACATTCTTTTCTTACTTTACTACTTCACTTTTCAATTCACTTATTACTTCTCAAAGCATAATCCTTAAAACTGAAATTCTATCTTCTTTTCTTACTTTACTTCTTCACTTTTCAATATACTTATTACTTCTCAAAGCATACTCCTTAAAACTGAAATTCTATCTTCTTTTCTTACTTTGCTTCTTCGCTTTTATAAATACTTATTACTTCTCAAAGCATACTCCTTAAAACTGAAATTTTACATTCTTTTCTTACTTTACTTCTTCACTTTTCAATATACTTATTACTTCTCAAAGCATACTCCTTAAAACTGAAATTCTATCTTCTTTTCTTACTTTGCTTCTTCGCTTTTATAAATACTTATTACTTCTCAAAGCATACTCCTTAAAACTGAAATTCTATCTTCTTTTCTTACTTTACTTCTTCACTTTTCTAAATACTTATTACTTCTCAAAGCATACTCTTTAAAACTGAAATTCTATCTTCTTTTCTTACTTTACATCTTCACTTTTCTAAATACTTATTACTTCTCAAAACATACTGCTTAAAACTGAAATTCTATCTTCTTTTCTTACTTTGCTTCTTCACTTTTATAAATACTTATTACTTCTCAAAGCATACTCCTTAAAACTGAAATTCATCTACTTTCTTACTTTACTTCTTCACTTTTATAAATACTTATTACTTCTCAAAGCATACTCCTTAAAACTGAAATTCTATCTTCTTTTCTTACTTTACTTCTTCACTTTTATAAATACTTATTACTTCTCAAAGCATACTCCTTAAAACTGAAATTCTATCTTCTTTTCTTACTTTACATCTTCACTTTTATAAATACTTATTACTTCTCAAAGCATACTCCTTAAAACTGAAATTTTACATTCTTTTCTTACTTTACTTCTTCACTTTTCAATATACTTATTACTTCTCAAAGCATACTCCTTAAACTGAAACTCTATCTTCATTTCTTACTTTACTACTTCACTTTTCAATTCACTTATTACTTCTCAAAGCATAATCCTTAAAACTGAAATTCTATCTTCTTTTCTTACTTTACTTCTTCACTTTTCAATATACTTATTACTTCTCAAAGCATACTCCTTAAAACTGAAATTCTATCTTCTTTTCTTACTTTGCTTCTTCGCTTTTATAAATACTTATTACTTCTCAAAGCATACTCCTTAAAACTGAAACTCTATCTTCTTTTCTTACTTTACTTCTTCACTTTTCTTAATACTTTTTACTTCTCAAAGCATACTCCTTAAAACTGAAATTCTATCTTCCTTTCTTACTTTACTTCTTCACTTTTCTATTCACTTATTACTTTCAAAGCATATTCCTTAAAACTGAAACTCTATCTTCTTTTCTTACTTTACTTCTTCACTTTTATAAATACTTATTACTTCTCAAAGCATACTCCTTAAAACTGAAATTCTATCTTCTTTTCTTACTTTACATCTTCACTTTTCAATATACTTATTACTTCTCAAAGCGTACTCCTTAAACTGAAATTCTATCTTCTTTTCTTACTTTACTTCTTCACTTTTCTAAATACTTATTTCTTTCAAAGCATATTCCTTAAAACTGCAATTCTATCTTCTTTTCTTACTTTACTTCTTCACTTTTCTTAATACTTTTTACTTCTCAAAGCATACTCCTTAAAACTGAAACTCTATCTTCTTTTCTTACTTTACTTCTTCACTTTTATAAATACTTATTACTTCTCAAAGCATACTCCTTAAAACTGAAATTCTATCTTCTTTTCTTACTTTACTTCTTCACTTTTATAAATACTTATTACTTCTCAAAACATACTCCTTAAAACAAAAACTCTATCTTCATTTCTTACTTTGCTTCTTCGCTTTTATAAATACTTATTACTTCTCAAAGCATACTCCTTAAAACTGAAATTCTATCTTCTTTTCTTACTTTACTTCTTCACTTTTATAAATACTTATTTCTTTCAAAGCATACTCCTTAAAACTGAAATTCTATCTTCTTTTCTTACTTTACTTCTTCACTTTTATAAATACTTATTACTTCTCAAAGCATACTCCTTAAACTGAAATTTTACATTCTTTTCTTACTTTACTTCTTCACTTTTCAATATACTTATTACTTCTCAAAGCATACTCCTTAAACTGAAATTTTACATTCTTTTCTTACTTTACTACTTCACTTTTCAATTCACTTATTACTTCTCAAAGCATAATCCTTAAAACTGAAATTCTATCTTCTTTTCTTACTTTACTTCTTCACTTTTCAATATACTTATTACTTCTCAAAGCATACTCCTTAAAACTGAAATTCTATCTTCTTTTCTTACTTTGCTTCTTCGCTTTTATAAATACTTATTACTTCTCAAAGCATACTCCTTAAACTGAAATTTTACATTCTTTTCTTACTTTACTTCTTCACTTTTCTTAATACTTATTACTTTCAAAACATACTCCTTAAAACTGAAACTCTATCTTCATTTCTTACTTTACTTCTTCACTTTTCAATTCACTTATTACTTTCAAAGCATATTCCTTAAAACTGAAACTCTATCTTCTTTTCTTACTTTACTTCTTCACTTTTATAAATACTTATTACTTCTCAAAACATACTCCTTAAAACAAAAACTCTATCTTCATTTCTTACTTTGCTTCTTCGCTTTTATAAATACTTATTACTTCTCAAAGCATACTACTTAAAACTGAAATTCTATCTTCTTTTCTTACTTTACTTCTTCACTTTTCAATATACTTATTACTTCTCAAAGCATACTCCTTAAACTGAAATTTTACATTCTTTTCTTACTTTACTTCTTCACTTTTCTTAATACTTATTACTTCTCAAAGCATACTCTTTAAAACTGAAATTCTATCTTCTTTTCTTACTTTGCTTCTTCACTTTTCTAAATACTTATTACTTCTCAAAACATACTCCTTAAAACTGAAACTCTATCTTCTTTTCTTACTTTACTTCTTCACTTTTATAAATACTTATTACTTCTCAAAACATACTCCTTAAAACAAAAACTCTATCTTCATTTCTTACTTTGCTTCTTCGCTTTTAAAATACTTATTACTTCTCAAAGCATACTACTTAAAACTGAAATTCTATCTTCTTTTCTTACTTTGCTTTTTCACTTTTATAAATACTTATTACTTCTCAAAACATACTCCTTAAAACTGCAATTCATCTACTTTCTTACTTTACTTCTTCACTTTTCTAAATACTTATTACTTCTCAAAGCATACTCCTTAAAACTGAAATTCTATCTTCTTTTCTTACTTTGCTTCTTCGCTTTTATAAATACTTATTACTTCTCAAAGCATACTCCTTAAACTGAAATTTTACATTCTTTTCTTACTTTACTTCTTCACTTTTCTTAATACTTATTACTTTCAAAACATACTCCTTAAAACTGAAACTCTATCTTCATTTCTTACTTTACTTCTTCACTTTTCTTAATACTTATTACTTTCAAAACATACTCCTTAAAACTGAAACTCTATCTTCATTTCTTACTTTACTTCTTCACTTTTCAATTCACTTATTACTTTCAAAGCATATTCCTTAAAACAAAAACTCTATCTTCATTTCTTACTTTACTTCTTCACTTTTCAATATACTAATTACTTTCAAAGCATACTCCTTAAAACTGAAACTCTATCTTCTTTTCTTACTTTACTTCTTCACTTTTCAATATACTTATTACTTCTCAAAGCATACTCCTTAAAACTGAAATTCTATCTATCTTTCTTACTTTACTTCTTCACTTTTCAATATACTTATTACTTCTCAAAGCATACTCCTTAAAACTGAAATTCTATCTTCCTTTCTTACTTTACTTCTTCACTTTTCAATATACTTATTACTTCTCAAAGCATACTCCTTAAAACTGAAACTCTATCTTCTTTTCTTACTTTGCTTCTTCGCTTTTATAAATACTTATTACTTCTCAAAGCATACTCCTTAAAACTGAAACTCTATCTTCATTTCTTACTTTACTTCTTCACTTTTCAATTCACTTATTACTTTCAAAGCATATTCCTTAAAACTGAAACTCTATCTTCTTTTCTTACTTTACTTCTTCACTTTTATAAATACTTATTACTTCTCAAAGCATACTCCTTAAAACTGAAATTCTATCTTCTTTTCTTACTTTACATCTTCACTTTTCAATATACTTATTACTTTCAAAGCATACTCCTTAAACTGAAATTTTACATTCTTTTCTTACTTTACTTCTTCACTTTTCTAAATACTTATTACTTCTCAAAGCATACTCCTTAAAACTGAAATTCTATCTTCTTTTCTTACTTTACTTCTTCACTTTTCTAAATTCTTTTAACTTCTCAAAACATACTCCTTAAAACTGAAACTCTATCTTCATTTCTTACTTTACTTCTTCACTTTTCAATTCACTTATTACTTTCAAAGCATACTCCTTAAAACTGAAACTCTATCTTCTTTTCTTACTTTACTTCTTCACTTTTCAATATACTTATTACTTCTCAAAGCATACTCCTTAAAACTGAAACTCTATCTTCTTTTCTTACTTTACTTCTTCACTTTTATAAATACTTATTACTTCTCAAAGCATACTCCTTAAAACTGAAATACTATCTTCATTTCTTACTTTACTTCTTCACTTTTCAATATACTTATTACTTCTCAAAGCATACTCCTTAAAACTGAAATTCTATCTTCTTTTCTTACTTTGCTTCTTCGCTTTTATAAATACTTATTACTTCTCAAAGCATACTCCTTAAAACTGAAATTCTATCTTCCTTTCTTACTTTACTTCTTCACTTTTCTTAATACTTATTACTTTCAAAACATACTCCTTAAAACTGAAACTCTATCTTCTTTTCTTACTTTACTTCTTCGCTTTTATAAATACTTATTACTTCTCAAAGCATACTCCTTAAAACTGAAATTCTATCTTCTTTTCTTACTTTGCTTCTTCGCTTTTATAAATACTTATTACTTCTCAAAGCATACTCCTTAAAACTGAAATTCTATCTTCTTTTCTTACTTTACTTCTTCACTTTTCTTAATACTTATTACTTCTCAAAGCATACTCCTTAAAACTGAAATTCTATCTTCATTTCTTACTTTACTTCTTCACTTTTCTTAATACTTATTACTTTCAAAACATACTCCTTAAAACTGAAACTCTATCTTCATTTCTTACTTTACTTCTTCACTTTTCAATTCACTTATTACTTTCAAAGCATACTCCTTAAAACTGAAACTCTATCTTCATTTCTTACTTTACTTCTTCACTTTTCAATATACTAATTACTTTCAAAGCATACTCCTTAAAACTGAAACTCTATCTTCTTTTCTTACTTTACTTCTTCACTTTTCAATATACTTATTACTTCTCAAAGCATACTCCTTAAAACTGAAATTCTATCTATCTTTCTTACTTTACTTCTTCACTTTTCAATATACTTATTACTTCTCAAAGCATACTCCTTAAAACTGAAATTCTATCTTCATTTCTTACTTTACTTCTTCACTTTTCTTAATACTTATTACTTCTCAAAGCATACTCCTTAAAACTGAAATTCTATCTTCTTTTCTTACTTTGCTTCTTCGCTTTTATAAATACTTATTACTTCTCAAAGCATACTCCTTAAAACTGAAATACTATCTTCATTTCTTACTTTACTTCTTCACTTTTCAATTCACTTATTACTTTCAAAGCATATTCCTTAAAACTGAAACTCTATCTTCTTTTCTTACTTTACTTCTTCACTTTTATAAATACTTATTACTTCTCAAAGCATACTCCTTAAAACTGAAATTCTATCTTCATTTCTTACTTTACTTCTTCACTTTTCAATATACTTATTACTTCTCAAAGCATACTCCTTAAAACTGAAATTCTATCTTCTTTTCTTACTTTACTTCTTCACTTTTCTTAATACTTATTACTTCTCAAAGCATACTCCTTAAAACTGAAATTCTATCTTCTTTTCTTACTTTGCTTCTTCGCTTTTATAAATACTTATTACTTCTCAAAGCATACTCCTTAAAACTGAAATACTATCTTCATTTCTTACTTTACTTCTTCACTTTTCAATTCACTTATTACTTTCAAAGCATATTCCTTAAAACTGAAACTCTATCTTCTTTTCTTACTTTACTTCTTCACTTTTATAAATACTTATTACTTCTCAAAGCATACTCCTTAAAACTGAAATACTATCTTCATTTCTTACTTTACTTCTTCACTTTTCTTAATACTTATTACTTTCAAAGCATACTCCTTAAAACTGAAACTCTATCTTCATTTCTTACTTTACTTCTTCACTTTTCAATTCACTTATTACTTTCAAAGCATACTCCTTAAAACTGAAACTCTATCTTCTTTTCTTACTTTACTTCTTCACTTTTCAATATACTTATTACTTCTCAAAGCATACTCCTTAAAACTGAAATTCTATCTTCTTTTCTTACTTTGCTTCTTCGCTTTTATAAATACTTATTACTTCTCAAAGCATACTCCTTAAAACTGAAATACTATCTTCATTTCTTACTTTACTTCTTCACTTTTCAATTACTTATTACTTCTCAAAGCATACTCCTTAAAACTGAAACTCTATCTTCTTTTCTTACTTTGCTTCTTCACTTTTATAAATACTTATTACTTCTCAAAACATACTCCTTAAAACTGCAATTCTATCTTCTTTCTTACTTTACTTCTTCACTTTTCTAAATACTTATTACTTCTCAAAGCATACTCCTTAAAACTGAAATTCTATCTTCTTTTCTTACTTTGCTTCTTCGCTTTTATAAATACTTATTACTTCTCAAAGCATACTCCTTAAACTGAAATTTTACATTCTTTTCTTACTTTACTTCTTCACTTTTCTTAATACTTATTACTTTCAAAACATACTCCTTAAAACTGAAACTCTATCTTCTTTTCTTACTTTACTTCTTCACTTTTCTTAATACTTATTACTTTCAAAACATACTCCTTAAAACTGAAACTCTATCTTCATTTCTTACTTTACTTCTTCACTTTTCAATTCACTTATTACTTTCAAAGCATATTCCTTAAAACAAAAACTCTATCTTCATTTCTTACTTTACTTCTTCACTTTTCAATATACTAATTACTTTCAAAGCATACTCCTTAAAACTGAAACTCTATCTTCTTTTCTTACTTTACTTCTTCACTTTTCAATATACTTATTACTTCTCAAAGCATACTCCTTAAAACTGAAATTCTATCTATCTTTCTTACTTTACTTCTTCACTTTTCAATATACTTATTACTTCTCAAAGCATACTCCTTAAAACTGAAATTCTATCTTCCTTTCTTACTTTACTTCTTCACTTTTCAATATACTTATTACTTCTCAAAGCATACTCCTTAAAACTGAAATTCTATCTTCTTTTCTTACTTTGCTTCTTCGCTTTTATAAATACTTATTACTTCTCAAAGCATACTCCTTAAAACTGAAATACTATCTTCATTTCTTACTTTACTTCTTCACTTTTCAATTCACTTATTACTTTCAAAGCATATTCCTTAAAACTGAAACTCTATCTTCTTTTCTTACTTTACTTCTTCACTTTTCTTAATACTTATTACTTCTCAAAGCATACTCCTTAAAACTGAAATTCTATCTTCTTTTCTTACTTTACATCTTCACTTTTCTAAATACTTATTACTTCTCAAAGCATACTCCTTAAACTGAAATTTTACATTCTTTTCTTACTTTACTTCTTCACTTTTCTAAATACTTATTACTTCTCAAAGCATACTCCTTAAAACTGAAATTCTATCTTCTTTTCTTACTTTACATCTTCACTTTTCTAAATTCTTTTACTTCTCAAAACATAATCCTTAAAACTGAAATTCTATCTTCTTTTCTTACTTTACTTCTTCACTTTTATAAATACTTATTACTTCTCAAAACATACTCCTTAAAACTGCAATTCATCTACTTTCTTACTTTACTTCTTCACTTTTCTTAATACTTATTACTTCTCAAAGCATACTCCTTAAAACTGAAATTCTATCTTCTTTTCTTACTTTACATCTTCACTTTTCTAAATACTTATTACTTCTCAAAGCATACTCCTTAAAACTGAAATTCTATCTTCCTTTCTTACTTTACTTCTTCACTTTTCAATATACTTATTACTTCTCAAAGCATACTCCTTAAAACTGAAATTCTATCTTCCTTTCTTACTTTACTTCTTCACTTTTCAATATACTTATTACTTCTCAAAGCATACTCCTTAAAACTGAAATTCTATCTTCTTTTCTTACTTTGCTTCTTCGCTTTTATAAATACTTATTACTTCTCAAAGCATACTCCTTAAAACTGAAATACTATCTTCATTTCTTACTTTACTTCTTCACTTTTCTAAATACTTATTACTTCTCAAAGCATACTCCTTAAAACTGAAATTCTATCTTCATTTCTTACTTTACTTCTTCACTTTTCAATTCACTTATTACTTTCAAAGCATATTCCTTAAAACTGAAACTCTATCTTCTTTTCTTACTTTACTTCTTCACTTTTAAAAATACTTATTACTTCTCAAAGCATACTCCTTAAAACTGAAATTCTATCTTCTTTTCTTACTTTACTTCTTCACTTTTCTAAATTCTTTTAACTTCTCAAAACATACTCCTTAAAACTGAAACTCTATCTTCATTTCTTACTTTACTTCTTCACTTTTCAATTCACTTATTACTTTCAAAGCATATTCCTTAAAACTGAAACTCTATCTTCTTTTCTTACTTTACTTCTTCACTTTTCAATATACTAATTACTTTCAAAGCATACTCCTTAAAACTGAAATTCTATCTTCTTTTCTTACTTTACTTCTTCACTTTTCTAAATACTTATTACTTCTCAAAACATACTCCTTAAAACTGAAACTCTATCTTCATTTCTTACTTTACTTCTTCACTTTTCAATTCACTTATTACTTTCAAAGCATACTCCTTAAAACTGAAACTCTATCTTCTTTTCTTACTTTACTTCTTCACTTTTCAATATACTTATTACTTCTCAAAGCATACTCCTTAAAACTGAAACTCTATCTTCTTTTCTTACTTTACTTCTTCACTTTTATAAATACTTATTACTTCTCAAAGCATACTCCTTAAAACTGAAATACTATCTTCATTTCTTACTTTACTTCTTCACTTTTCAATATACTTATTACTTCTCAAAGCATACTCCTTAAAACTGAAATTCTATCTTCTTTTCTTACTTTGCTTCTTCGCTTTTATAAATACTTATTACTTCTCAAAGCATACTCCTTAAAACTGAAATTCTATCTTCCTTTCTTACTTTACTTCTTCACTTTTCTTAATACTTATTACTTTCAAAACATACTCCTTAAAACTGAAACTCTATCTTCTTTTCTTACTTTACTTCTTCGCTTTTATAAATACTTATTACTTCTCAAAGCATACTCCTTAAAACTGAAATTCTATCTTCTTTTCTTACTTTGCTTCTTCGCTTTTATAAATACTTATTACTTCTCAAAGCATACTCCTTAAACTGAAATTTTACATTCTTTTCTTACTTTACTTCTTCACTTTTCTTAATACTTATTACTTTCAAAACATACTCCTTAAAACTGAAACTCTATCTTCATTTCTTACTTTACTTCTTCACTTTTCTTAATACTTATTACTTTCAAAACATACTCCTTAAAACTGAAACTCTATCTTCATTTCTTACTTTACTTCTTCACTTTTCAATTCACTTATTACTTTCAAAGCATATTCCTTAAAACAAAAACTCTATCTTCATTTCTTACTTTACTTCTTCACTTTTCAATATACTAATTA
Source organism: Loxodes magnus (assembly GCA_946699065.1). NCBI lineage: Eukaryota > Ciliophora > Karyorelictea > Loxodida > Loxodidae > Loxodes > Loxodes magnus. The sequence continues at coordinate 74,491 of CAMPDV010001846.1, read as the reverse complement.
CTTTCAAAGCATACTCCTTAAAACTGAAACTCTATCTTCTTTTCTTACTTTACTTCTTCACTTTTCAATATACTTATTACTTCTCAAAGCATACTCCTTAAAACTGAAATTCTATCTATCTTTCTTACTTTACTTCTTCACTTTTCAATATACTTATTACTTCTCAAAGCATACTCCTTAAAACTGAAATTCTATCTTCCTTTCTTACTTTACTTCTTCACTTTTCAATATACTTATTACTTCTCAAAGCATACTCCTTAAAACTGAAATTCTATCTTCTTTTCTTACTTTGCTTCTTCGCTTTTATAAATACTTATTACTTCTCAAAGCATACTCCTTAAAACTGAAATACTATCTTCATTTCTTACTTTACTTCTTCACTTTTCAATTCACTTATTACTTTCAAAGCATATTCCTTAAAACTGAAACTCTATCTACTTTCTTACTTTACTTCTTCACTTTTATAAATACTTATTACTTCTCAAAGCATACTCCTTAAAACTGAAATTCTATCTTCTTTTCTTACTTTACTTCTTCACTTTTATAAATACTTATTACTTCTCAAAGCATACTCCTTAAAACTGAAATTTTACATTCTTTTCTTACTTTACTTCTTCACTTTTATAAATACTTATTACTTCTCAAAGCATACTCCTTAAAACTGAAATACTATCTTCATTTCTTACTTTACTTCTTCACTTTTCTTAATACTTATTACTTTCAAAACATACTCCTTAAAACTGAAACTCTATCTTCATTTCTTACTTTACTTCTTCACTTTTCAATTCACTTATTACTTTCAAAGCATACTCCTTAAAACTGAAACTCTATCTTCTTTTCTTACTTTACTTCTTCACTTTTCAATATACTTATTACTTCTCAAAGCATACTCCTTAAAACTGAAATTCTATCTTCTTTTCTTACTTTGCTTCTTCGCTTTTATAAATACTTATTACTTCTCAAAGCATACTCCTTAAAACTGAAATACTATCTTCATTTCTTACTTTACTTCTTCACTTTTCAATTCACTTATTACTTTCAAAGCATATTCCTTAAAACTGAAACTCTATCTTCTTTTCTTACTTTGCTTTTTCACTTTTATAAATACTTATTACTTCTCAAAACATACTCCTTAAAACTGCAATTCATCTACTTTCTTACTTTACTTCTTCACTTTTCTAAATACTTATTACTTCTCAAAGCATACTCCTTAAAACTGAAATTCTATCTTCTTTTCTTACTTTGCTTCTTCGCTTTTATAAATACTTATTACTTCTCAAAGCATACTCCTTAAACTGAAATTTTACATTCTTTTCTTACTTTACTTCTTCACTTTTCTTAATACTTATTACTTTCAAAACATACTCCTTAAAACTGAAACTCTATCTTCATTTCTTACTTTACTTCTTCACTTTTCTTAATACTTATTACTTTCAAAACATACTCCTTAAAACTGAAACTCTATCTTCATTTCTTACTTTACTTCTTCACTTTTCAATTCACTTATTACTTTCAAAGCATATTCCTTAAAACAAAAACTCTATCTTCATTTCTTACTTTACTTCTTCACTTTTCAATATACTAATTACTTTCAAAGCATACTCCTTAAAACTGAAACTCTATCTTCTTTTCTTACTTTACTTCTTCACTTTTCAATATACTTATTACTTCTCAAAGCATACTCCTTAAAACTGAAATACTATCTTCATTTCTTACTTTACTTCTTCACTTTTCAATTCACTTATTACTTTCAAAGCATATTCCTTAAAACTGAAACTCTATCTTCTTTTCTTACTTTGCTTTTTCACTTTTATAAATACTTATTACTTCTCAAAACATACTCCTTAAAACTGCAATTCATCTACTTTCTTACTTTACTTCTTCACTTTTCTAAATACTTATTACTTCTCAAAGCATACTCCTTAAAACTGAAATTCTATCTTCTTTTCTTACTTTGCTTCTTCGCTTTTATAAATACTTATTACTTCTCAAAGCATACTCCTTAAACTGAAATTTTACATTCTTTTCTTACTTTACTTCTTCACTTTTCTTAATACTTATTACTTTCAAAACATACTCCTTAAAACTGAAACTCTATCTTCATTTCTTACTTTACTTCTTCACTTTTCTTAATACTTATTACTTTCAAAACATACTCCTTAAAACTGAAACTCTATCTTCATTTCTTACTTTACTTCTTCACTTTTCAATTCACTTATTACTTTCAAAGCATATTCCTTAAAACAAAAACTCTATCTTCATTTCTTACTTTACATCTTCACTTTTCTAAATCTTTTAACTTCTCAAAACATAATCCTTAAAACTGAAACTCTATCTTCATTTCTAACTTTACTTCTTCACTTTTATAAATACTTATTACTTCTCAAAACATACTCCTTAAAACTGCAATTCATCTACTTTCTTACTTTACTTCTTCACTTTTCTTAATACTTATTACTTCTCAAAGCATACTCCTTAAAACTGAAATTCTATCTTCTTTTCTTACTTTACATCTTCACTTTTCTAAATACTTATTACTTCTCAAAGCATACTCCTTAAAACTGAAATTCTATCTTCCTTTCTTACTTTACTTCTTCACTTTTCAATATACTTATTACTTCTCAAAGCATACTCCTTAAAACTGAAATTCTATCTTCCTTTCTTACTTTACTTCTTCACTTTTCAATATACTTATTACTTCTCAAAGCATACTCCTTAAAACTGAAATTCTATCTTCTTTTCTTACTTTGCTTCTTCGCTTTTATAAATACTTATTACTTCTCAAAGCATACTCCTTAAAACTGAAATACTATCTTCATTTCTTACTTTACTTCTTCACTTTTCTAAATACTTATTACTTCTCAAAGCATACTCCTTAAAACTGAAATTCTATCTTCATTTCTTACTTTACTTCTTCACTTTTCAATTCACTTATTACTTTCAAAGCATATTCCTTAAACTGAAATTTTACATTCTTTTCTTACTTTACTTCTTCACTTTTCTTAATACTTATTACTTTCAAAACATACTCCTTAAAACTGAAACTCTATCTTCATTTCTTACTTTACATCTTCACTTTTCAATATACTTATTACTTCTCAAAGCATACTCCTTAAAACTGAAACTCTATCTTCATTTCTTACTTTACTTCTTCACTTTTCAATTCACTTATTACTTTCAAAGCATACTCCTTAAAACTGAAACTCTATCTTCTTTTCTTACTTTACTTCTTCACTTTTCAATATACTTATTACTTCTCAAAGCATACTCCTTAAAACTGAAATTCTATCTTCCTTTCTTACTTTACTTCTTCACTTTTCTAAATACTTATTACTTCTCAAAGCATACTCCTTAAAACTGAAATTCTATCTTCTTTTCTTACTTTGCTTCTTCGCTGTTATAAATAGTTATTACTTCTCAAAGCATACTCCTTAAAACTGAAATACTATCTTCATTTCTTACTTTACTTCTTCACTTTTCTTAATACTTATTACTTTCAAAACATACTCCTTAAAACTGAAACTCTATCTTCATTTCTTACTTTACTTCTTCACTTTTCAATTCACTTATTACTTTCAAAGCATATTCCTTAAAACTGAAACTCTATCTTCTTTTCTTACTTTACTTCTTCACTTTTCAATATACTTATTACTTCTCAAAGCATACTCCTTAAAACTGAAATTCTATCTTCTTTTCTTACTTTGCTTCTTCGCTTTTATAAATACTTATTACTTCTCAAAGCATACTCCTTAAAACTGAAATACTATCTTCATTTCTTACTTTACTTCTTCACTTTTCTTAATACTTATTACTTTCAAAACATACTCCTTAAAACTGAAACTCTATCTTCATTTCTTACTTTACTTCTTCACTTTTCAATTCACTTATTACTTTCAAAGCATATTCCTTAAAACTGAAACTCTATCTTCTTTTCTTACTTTACTTCTTCACATTTCAAAATACTTATTACTTCTCAAAGCATACTCCTTAAAACTGAAATTCTATCTTCTTTTCTTACTTTACATCTTCACTTTTCAATATACTTATTACTTCTCAAAGCATACTCCTTAAACTGAAATTTTACATTCTTTTCTTACTTTACTTCTTCACTTTTCTAAATACTTATTACTTCTCAAAGCATACTCTTTAAAACTGAAATTCTATCTTCTTTTCTTACTTTACATCTTCACTTTTCTTAATACTTTTAACTTCTCAAAACATACTCCTTAAAACTGAAATTCTATCTTCCTTTCTTACTTTACTTCTTCACTTTTCAATATACTTATTACTTCTCAAAGCATACTCCTTAAAACTGAAATTCTATCTTCCTTTCTTACTTTACTTCTTCACTTTTCAATATACTTATTACTTCTCAAAGCATACTCCTTAAAACTGAAATTCTATCTTCTTTTCTTACTTTGCTTCTTCGCTTTTATAAATACTTATTACTTCTCAAAGCATACTCCTTAAAACTGAAATTCTATCTTCTTTTCTTACTTTGCTTCTTCGCTTTTATAAATACTTATTACTTCTCAAAGCATACTCCTTAAAACTGAAATACTATCTTCATTTCTTACTTTACTTCTTCACTTTTCTAAATACTTATTACTTCTCAAAGCATACTCCTTAAAACTGAAATTCTATCTTCTTTTCTTACTTTACATCTTCACTTTTCTAAATACTTATTACTTCTCAAAGCATACTCCTTAAAACTGAAATTCTATCTTCCTTTCTTACTTTACTTCTTCACTTTTCAATATACTTATTACTTCTCAAAGCATACTCCTTAAAACTGAAATTCTATCTTCCTTTCTTACTTTACTTCTTCACTTTTCAATTCACTTATTACTTTCAAAGCATATTCCTTAAAACTGAAATTCTATCTTCTTTTCTTACTTTACATCTTCACTTTTCTAAATACTTTTAACTTCTCAAAACATACTCCTTAAAACTGAAATTCTATCTTCTTTTCTTACTTTACATCTTCACTTTTCTAAATACTTATTACTTCTCAAAGCATACTCCTTAAAACTGAAATTCTATCTTCTTTTCTTACTTTGCTTCTTCGCTTTTATAAATACTTATTACTTCTCAAAGCATACTCCTTAAAACTGAAATACTATCTTCATTTCTTACTTTACTTCTTCACTTTTCAATTCACTTATTACTTTCAAAGCATATTCCTTAAAACAAAAACTCTATCTTCTTTTCTTACTTTGCTTTTTCACTTTTATAAATACTTATTACTTCTCAAAACATACTCCTTAAAACTGCAATTCATCTACTTTCTTACTTTACTTCTTCACTTTTCTAAATACTTATTACTTCTCAAAGCATACTCCTTAAAACTGAAATTCTATCTTCTTTTCTTACTTTGCTTCTTCGCTTTTATAAATACTTATTACTTCTCAAAGCATACTCCTTAAACTGAAATTTTACATTCTTTTCTTACTTTACTTCTTCACTTTTCTTAATACTTATTACTTTCAAAACATACTCCTTAAAACTGAAACTCTATCTTCATTTCTTACTTTACTTCTTCACTTTTCTTAATACTTATTACTTTCAAAACATACTCCTTAAAACTGAAACTCTATCTTCATTTCTTACTTTACTTCTTCACTTTTCAATTCACTTATTACTTTCAAAGCATATTCCTTAAAACAAAAACTCTATCTTCATTTCTTACTTTACTTCTTCACTTTTCAATATACTAATTACTTTCAAAGCATACTCCTTAAAACTGAAACTCTATCTTCTTTTCTTACTTTACTTCTTCACTTTTCAATATACTTATTACTTCTCAAAGCATACTCCTTAAAACTGAAATTCTATCTATCTTTCTTACTTTACTTCTTCACTTTTCAATATACTTATTACTTCTCAAAGCATACTCCTTAAAACTGAAATTCTATCTTCCTTTCTTACTTTACTTCTTCACTTTTCAATATACTTATTACTTCTCAAAGCATACTCCTTAAAACTGAAATTCTATCTTCTTTTCTTACTTTGCTTCTTCGCTTTTATAAATACTTATTACTTCTCAAAGCATACTCCTTAAAACTGAAATACTATCTTCATTTCTTACTTTACTTCTTCACTTTTCAATTCACTTATTACTTTCAAAGCATATTCCTTAAAACTGAAACTCTATCTTCTTTTCTTACTTTACTTCTTCACTTTTCTTAATACTTATTACTTCTCAAAGCATACTCCTTAAAACTGAAATTCTATCTTCTTTTCTTACTTTACATCTTCACTTTTCTAAATACTTATTACTTCTCAAAGCATACTCCTTAAACTGAAATTTTACATTCTTTTCTTACTTTACTTCTTCACTTTTCTAAATACTTATTACTTCTCAAAGCATACTCCTTAAAACTGAAATTCTATCTTCTTTTCTTACTTTACATCTTCACTTTTCTAAATTCTTTTAACTTCTCAAAACATAATCCTTAAAACTGAAACTCTATCTTCATTTCTAACTTTACTTCTTCACTTTTATAAATACTTATTACTTCTCAAAACATACTCCTTAAAACTGCAATTCATCTACTTTCTTACTTTACTTCTTCACTTTTCTTAATACTTATTACTTCTCAAAGCATACTCCTTAAAACTGAAATTCTATCTTCTTTTCTTACTTTACATCTTCACTTTTCTAAATACTTTTAACTTCTCAAAACATACTCCTTAAAACTGAAATTCTATCTTCCTTTCTTACTTTACTTCTTCACTTTTCAATATACTTATTACTTCTCAAAGCATACTCCTTAAAACTGAAATTCTATCTTCCTTTCTTACTTTACTTCTTCACTTTTCAATATACTTATTACTTCTCAAAGCATACTCCTTAAAACTGAAATTCTATCTTCTTTTCTTACTTTGCTTCTTCGCTTTTATAAATACTTATTACTTCTCAAAGCATACTCCTTAAAACTGAAATACTATCTTCATTTCTTACTTTACTTCTTCACTTTTCTAAATACTTATTACTTCTCAAAGCATACTCCTTAAAACTGAAATTCTATCTTCATTTCTTACTTTACTTCTTCACTTTTCAATTCACTTATTACTTTCAAAGCATATTCCTTAAAACTGAAACTCTATCTTCTTTTCTTACTTTACTTCTTCACTTTTATAAATACTTATTACTTCTCAAAGCATACTCCTTAAAACTGAAATTCTATCTTCTTTTCTTACTTTACATCTTCACTTTTCAATATACTTATTACTTCTCAAAGCATACTCCTTAAAACTGAAACTCTATCTTCATTTCTTACTTTACTTCTTCACTTTTCAATTCACTTATTACTTTCAAAGCATACTCCTTAAAACTGAAACTCTATCTTCTTTTCTTACTTTACTTCTTCACTTTTCAATATACTTATTACTTCTCAAAGCATACTCCTTAAAACTGAAATTCTATCTTCCTTTCTTACTTTACTTCTTCACTTTTCTAAATACTTATTACTTCTCAAAGCATACTCCTTAAAACTGAAATTCTATCTTCTTTTCTTACTTTGCTTCTTCGCTGTTATAAATAGTTATTACTTCTCAAAGCATACTCCTTAAAACTGAAATACTATCTTCATTTCTTACTTTACTTCTTCACTTTTCTTAATACTTATTACTTTCAAAACATACTCCTTAAAACTGAAACTCTATCTTCATTTCTTACTTTACTTCTTCACTTTTCAATTCACTTATTACTTTCAAAGCATACTCCTTAAAACTGAAACTCTATCTTCTTTTCTTACTTTACTTCTTCACTTTTCAATATACTTATTACTTCTCAAAGCATACTCCTTAAAACTGAAATTCTATCTTCTTTTCTTACTTTGCTTCTTCGCTTTTATAAATACTTATTACTTCTCAAAGCATACTCCTTAAAACTGAAATACTATCTTCATTTCTTACTTTACTTCTTCACTTTTCTTAATACTTATTACTTTCAAAACATACTCCTTAAAACTGAAACTCTATCTTCATTTCTTACTTTACTTCTTCACTTTTCAATTCACTTATTACTTTCAAAGCATATTCCTTAAAACTGAAACTCTATCTTCTTTTCTTACTTTACTTCTTCACATTTCAAAATACTTATTACTTCTCAAAGCATACTCCTTAAAACTGAAATTCTATCTTCTTTTCTTACTTTACATCTTCACTTTTCAATATACTTATTACTTCTCAAAGCATACTCCTTAAACTGAAATTTTACATTCTTTTCTTACTTTACTTCTTCACTTTTCTAAATACTTATTACTTCTCAAAGCATACTCTTTAAAACTGAAATTCTATCTTCTTTTCTTACTTTACATCTTCACTTTTCTAAATACTTTTAACTTCTCAAAACATACTCCTTAAAACTGAAATTCTATCTTCCTTTCTTACTTTACTTCTTCACTTTTCAATATACTTATTACTTCTCAAAGCATACTCCTTAAAACTGAAATTCTATCTTCCTTTCTTACTTTACTTCTTCACTTTTCAATATACTTATTACTTCTCAAAGCATACTCCTTAAAACTGAAATTCTATCTTCTTTTCTTACTTTGCTTCTTCGCTTTTATAAATACTTATTACTTCTCAAAGCATACTCCTTAAAACTGAAATTCTATCTTCTTTTCTTACTTTGCTTCTTCGCTTTTATAAATACTTATTACTTCTCAAAGCATACTCCTTAAAACTGAAATTCATCTACTTTCTTACTTTACTTCTTCACTTTTCTTAATACTTATTACTTCTCAAAGCATACTCCTTAAAACTGAAATTCTATCTTCTTTTCTTACTTTACATCTTCACTTTTCTAAATACTTATTACTTCTCAAAGCATACTCCTTAAAACTGAAATTCTATCTTCCTTTCTTACTTTACTTCTTCACTTTTCAATATACTTATTACTTCTCAAAGCATACTCCTTAAAACTGAAATTCTATCTTCCTTTCTTACTTTACTTCTTCACTTTTCAATATACTTATTACTTCTCAAAGCATACTTTTAAACTGAAACCCAAACTTCTATTCTTACTTTACTTCTTCGCTTTTATAAATACTTATTACTTCTCAAAGCATACTCCTTAAAACTGAAATACTATCTTCATTTCTTACTTTACTTCTTCACTTTTCAATTCACTTATTACTTTCAAAGCATATTCCTTAAAACTGAAACTCTATCTTCTTTTCTTACTTTACATCTTCACTTTTCAATATACTTATTACTTCTCAAAGCATACTCCTTAAAACTGAAATTCTATCTTCTTTTCTTACTTTACATCTTCACTTTTCAATATACTTATTACTTCTCAAAGCATACTCCTTAAAACTGAAATTCTACATTCTTTTCTTACTTTACATCTTCACTTTTATAAATACTTATTACTTCTCAAAGCATACTCCTTAAAACTGAAATTCTATCTTCCTTTCTTACTTTACTTCTTCACTTTTCAATATACTTATTACTTCTCAAAGCATACTCCTTAAAACTGAAATTCTATCTTCATTTCTTACTTTACTTCTTCACTTTTCAATTCACTTATTACTTTCAAAGCATATTCCTTAAAACTGAAACTCTATCTTCTTTTCTTACTTTACTTCTTCACTTTTATAAATACTTATTACTTCTCAAAGCATACTCCTTAAAACTGAAATTCTATCTTCTTTTCTTACTTTACATCTTCACTTTTCAATATACTTATTACTTCTCAAAGCATACTCCTTAAAACTGAAACTCTATCTTCATTTCTTACTTTACTTCTTCACTTTTCAATTCACTTATTACTTTCAAAGCATACTCCTTAAAACTGAAACTCTATCTTCTTTTCTTACTTTACTTCTTCACTTTTCAATATACTTATTACTTCTCAAAGCATACTCCTTAAAACTGAAATTCTATCTTCCTTTCTTACTTTACTTCTTCACTTTTCTAAATACTTATTACTTCTCAAAGCATACTCCTTAAAACTGAAATACTATCTTCATTTCTTACTTTACTTCTTCACTTTTCAATTCACTTATTACTTTCAAAGCATATTCCTTAAAACTGAAACTCTATCTTCTTTTCTTACTTTACATCTTCACTTTTCAATATACTTATTACTTCTCAAAGCATACTCCTTAAAACTGAAATTCTATCTTCTTTTCTTACTTTACTTCTTCACTTTTCAATTCACTTATTACTTTCAAAGCATACTCCTTAAAACTGAAACTCTATCTTCTTTTCTTACTTTGCTTCTTCGCTGTTATAAATAGTTATTACTTCTCAAAGCATACTCCTTAAAACTGAAATACTATCTTCCTTTCTTACTTTACTTCTTCGCTTTTATAAATACTTATTACTTCTCAAAGCATACTCCTTAAAACTGAAACTCTATCTTCATTTCTTACTTTACATCTTCACTTTTCTAAATACTTATTACTTCTCAAAGCATACTCCTTAAAACTGAAATTCTATCTTCCTTTCTTACTTTACTTCTTCACTTTTCAATATACTTATTACTTCTCAAAGCATACTCCTTAAAACTGAAATTCTATCTTCCTTTCTTACTTTACTTCTTCACTTTTCAATATACTTATTACTTCTCAAAGCATACTCCTTAAAACTGAAATTCTATCTTCTTTTCTTACTTTGCTTCTTCGCTTTTATAAATACTTATTACTTCTCAAAGCATACTCCTTAAAACTGAAATTCTATCTTCCTTTCTTACTTTACTTCTTCACTTTTCTAAATACTTATTACTTCTCAAAGCATACTCCTTAAAACTGAAATTCTATCTTCTTTTCTTACTTTGCTTCTTCGCTGTTATAAATAGTTATTACTTCTCAAAGCATACTCCTTAAAACTGAAATACTATCTTCATTTCTTACTTTACTTCTTCACTTTTCTTAATACTTATTACTTTCAAAACATACTCCTTAAAACTGAAACTCTATCTTCATTTCTTACTTTACTTCTTCACTTTTCAATTCACTTATTACTTTCAAAGCATACTCCTTAAAACTGAAACTCTATCTTCTTTTCTTACTTTACTTCTTCACTTTTCAATATACTTATTACTTCTCAAAGCATACTCCTTAAAACTGAAATTCTATCTTCCTTTCTTACTTTACTTCTTCACTTTTCAATATACTTATTACTTCTCAAAGCATACTCCTTAAAACTGAAATACTATCTTCTTTTCTTACTTTGCTTCTTCGCTTTTATAAATACTTATTACTTCTCAAAGCATACTCCTTAAAACTGAAATACTATCTTCATTTCTTACTTTACTTCTTCACTTTTCTTAATACTTATTACTTTCAAAACATACTCCTTAAAACTGAAACTCTATCTTCATTTCTTACTTTACATCTTCACTTTTCTAAATACTTATTACTTCTCAAAGCATACTCCTTAAAACTGAAATTCTATCTTCCTTTCTTACTTTACTTCTTCACTTTTCAATATACTTATTACTTCTCAAAGCATACTCCTTAAAACTGAAATTCTATCTTCCTTTCTTACTTTACTTCTTCACTTTTCAATATACTTATTACTTCTCAAAGCATACTCCTTAAAACTGAAATTCTATCTTCTTTTCTTACTTTGCTTCTTCGCTTTTATAAATACTTATTACTTCTCAAAGCATACTCCTTAAAACTGAAATTCTATCTTCCTTTCTTACTTTACTTCTTCACTTTTCTAAATACTTATTACTTCTCAAAGCATACTCCTTAAAACTGAAATTCTATCTTCTTTTCTTACTTTGCTTCTTCGCTGTTATAAATAGTTATTACTTCTCAAAGCATACTCCTTAAAACTGAAATACTATCTTCATTTCTTACTTTACTTCTTCACTTTTCTTAATACTTATTACTTTCAAAACATACTCCTTAAAACTGAAACTCTATCTTCATTTCTTACTTTACTTCTTCACTTTTCAATTCACTTATTACTTTCAAAGCATACTCCTTAAAACTGAAACTCTATCTTCTTTTCTTACTTTACTTCTTCACTTTTCAATATACTTATTACTTCTCAAAGCATACTCCTTAAAACTGAAATTCTATCTTCCTTTCTTACTTTACTTCTTCACTTTTCAATATACTTATTACTTCTCAAAGCATACTCCTTAAAACTGAAATACTATCTTCTTTTCTTACTTTGCTTCTTCGCTTTTATAAATACTTATTACTTCTCAAAGCATACTCCTTAAAACTGAAATACTATCTTCATTTCTTACTTTACTTCTTCACTTTTCTTAATACTTATTACTTTCAAAACATACTCCTTAAAACTGAAACTCTATCTTCATTTCTTACTTTACTTCTTCACTTTTCAATATACTTATTACTTCTCAAAACATACTCCTTAAAACTGAAATTCTATCTTCCTTTCTTACTTTACTTCTTCACTTTTCAATATACTTATTACTTCTCAAAGCATACTCCTTAAAACTGAAATTCTATCTTCCTTTCTTACTTTACTTCTTCACTTTTCAATATACTTATTACTTCTCAAAGCATACTCCTTAAAACTGAAATTCTATCTTCCTTTCTTACTTTACTTCTTCACTTTTCAATATACTTATTACTTCTCAAAGCATACTCCTTAAAACTGAAATTCTATCTTCTTTTCTTACTTTACTTCTTCACTTTTATAAATACTTATTACTTTCAAAACATACTCCTTAAAACTGAAACTCTATCTTCATTTCTAACTTTACTTCTTCACTTTTATAAATACTTATTACTTCTCAAAACATACTCCTTAAAACTGAAATTCTATCTTCCTTTCTTACTTTACTTCTTCACTTTTCAATATACTTATTACTTCTCAAAGCATACTCCTTAAAACTGAAATTCTATCTTCCTTTCTTACTTTACTTCTTCACTTTTCAATTCACTTATTACTTTCAAAGCATACTCCTTAAAACTGAAACTCTATCTTCTTTTCTTACTTTACTTCTTCACTTTTATAAATACTTATTACTTTCAAAACATACTCCTTAAAACTGAAACTCTATCTTCTTTTCTTACTTTACATCTTCACTTTTCTAAATACTTATTACTTCTCAAAGCATACTCCTTAAAACTGAAATTCTATCTTCCTTTCTTACTTTACTTCTTCACTTTTCAATATACTTATTACTTCTCAAAGCATACTCCTTAAAACTGAAATTCTATCTTCCTTTCTTACTTTACTTCTTCACTTTTCAATATACTTATTACTTCTCAAAGCATACTCCTTAAAACTGAAATTCTATCTTCTTTTCTTACTTTGCTTCTTCGCTTTTATAAATACTTATTACTTCTCAAAGCATACTCCTTAAAACTGAAATACTATCTTCATTTCTTACTTTACTTCTTCACTTTTCTAAATACTTATTACTTCTCAAAGCATACTCCTTAAAACTGAAATTCTATCTTCATTTCTTACTTTACTTCTTCACTTTTCAATTCACTTATTACTTTCAAAGCATATTCCTTAAAACTGAAACTCTATCTTCTTTTCTTACTTTACTTCTTCACTTTTCAAAATACTTATTACTTCTCAAAGCATACTCCTTAAAACTGAAATTCTATCTTCTTTTCTTACTTTACATCTTCACTTTTCAATATACTTATTACTTCTCAAAGCATACTCCTTAAAACTGAAACTCTATCTTCATTTCTTACTTTACTTCTTCACTTTTCAATTCACTTATTACTTTCAAAGCATACTCCTTAAAACTGAAACTCTATCTTCTTTTCTTACTTTACTTCTTCACTTTTCAATATACTTATTACTTCTCAAAGCATACTCCTTAAAACTGAAATTCTATCTTCCTTTCTTACTTTACTTCTTCACTTTTCTAAATACTTATTACTTCTCAAAGCATACTCCTTAAAACTGAAATTCTATCTTCTTTTCTTACTTTGCTTCTTCGCTGTTATAAATAGTTATTACTTCTCAAAGCATACTCCTTAAAACTGAAATACTATCTTCATTTCTTACTTTACTTCTTCACTTTTCTTAATACTTATTACTTTCAAAACATACTCCTTAAAACTGAAACTCTATCTTCATTTCTTACTTTACTTCTTCACTTTTCAATTCACTTATTACTTTCAAAGCATACTCCTTAAAACTGAAACTCTATCTTCTTTTCTTACTTTACTTCTTCACTTTTCAATATACTTATTACTTCTCAAAGCATACTCCTTAAAACTGAAATTCTATCTTCTTTTCTTACTTTGCTTCTTCGCTTTTATAAATACTTATTACTTCTCAAAGCATACTCCTTAAAACTGAAATACTATCTTCATTTCTTACTTTACTTCTTCGCTTTTCTTAATACTTATTACTTTCAAAACATACTCCTTAAAACTGAAACTCTATCTTCTATTTCTTACTTTACTTCTTCACTTTTATAAATACTTATTACTTCTCAAAGCATACTTTTAAACTGAAACCCAAACTTCTATTCTTACTTTACTTCTTCACATTTCTAAATACTTATTACTTCTCAAAGCATACTCCTTAAAACTGAAATTCTATCTTCTTTTCTTACTTTACTTCTTCACTTTTCTAAATACTTATTACTTCTCAAAGCATACTCCTTAAAACTGAAATTCTATCTTCTATTTCTTACTTTACATCTTCACTTTTCTAAATACTTATTACTTCTCAAAGCATACTCCTTAAAACTGAAATTCTATCTTCCTTTCTTACTTTACTTCTTCACTTTTCAATATACTTATTACTTCTCAAAGCATACTCCTTAAAACTGAAATTTTACATTCTTTTCTTACTTTACTTCTTCACTTTTCTAAATACTTATTACTTTCAAAACATACTCCTTAAAACTGAAACTCTATCTTCATTTCTAACTTTACTTCTTCACTTTTATAAATACTTATTACTTCTCAAAACATACTCCTTAAAACTGAAATTCTATCTTCCTTTCTTACTTTACTTCTTCACTTTTCAATATACTTATTACTTCTCAAAGCATACTCCTTAAAACTGAAATTCTATCTTCCTTTCTTACTTTACTTCTTCACTTTTCAATATACTTATTACTTCTCAAAGCATACTCCTTAAAACTGAAATTCTATCTTCTTTTCTTACTTTGCTTCTTCGCTTTTATAAATACTTATTACTTCTCAAAGCATACTCCTTAAAACTGAAATACTATCTTCATTTCTTACTTTACTTCTTCACTTTTCTTAATACTTATTACTTTCAAAACATACTCCTTAAAACTGAAACTCTATCTTCATTTCTTACTTTACTTCTTCACTTTTCAATTCACTTATTACTTTCAAAGCATATTCCTTAAAACTGAAACTCTATCTTCTTTTCTTACTTTACTTCTTCACATTTCAAAATACTTATTACTTCTCAAAGCATACTCCTTAAAACTGAAATTCTATCTTCTTTTCTTACTTTACATCTTCACTTTTCAATATACTTATTACTTCTCAAAGCATACTCCTTAAAACTGAAATTCTATCTTCTTTTCTTACTTTGCTTCTTCGCTTTTATAAATACTTATTACTTCTCAAAGCATACTCCTTAAAACTGAAATACTATCTTCATTTCTTACTTTACTTCTTCACTTTTCTTAATACTTATTACTTTCAAAACATACTCCTTAAAACTGAAACTCTATCTTCATTTCTTACTTTACTTCTTCACTTTTCAATTCACTTATTACTTTCAAAGCATATTCCTTAAAACTGAAACTCTATCTTCTTTTCTTACTTTACTTCTTCACATTTCAAAATACTTATTACTTCTCAAAGCATACTCCTTAAAACTGAAATTCTATCTTCTTTTCTTACTTTACATCTTCACTTTTCAATATACTTATTACTTCTCAAAGCATACTCCTTAAAACTGAAATTCTATCTTCTTTTCTTACTTTGCTTCTTCGCTTTTATAAATACTTATTACTTCTCAAAGCATACTCCTTAAAACTGAAATACTATCTTCATTTCTTACTTTACTTCTTCACTTTTCTTAATACTTATTACTTTCAAAACATACTCCTTAAAACTGAAACTCTATCTTCATTTCTTACTTTACATCTTCACTTTTCTAAATACTTATTACTTCTCAAAGCATACTCCTTAAAACTGAAATTCTATCTTCCTTTCTTACTTTACTTCTTCACTTTTCAATATACTTATTACTTCTCAAAGCATACTCCTTAAAACTGAAATTCTATCTTCCTTTCTTACTTTACTTCTTCACTTTTCAATATACTTATTACTTCTCAAAGCATACTCCTTAAAACTGAAATTCTATCTTCTTTTCTTACTTTGCTTCTTCGCTTTTATAAATACTTATTACTTCTCAAAGCATACTCCTTAAAACTGAAATACTATCTTCATTTCTTACTTTACTTCTTCACTTTTCAATTCACTTATTACTTTCAAAGCATATTCCTTAAAACTGAAACTCTATCTTCTTTTCTTACTTTACTTCTTCACTTTTCTTAATACTTATTACTTTCAAAACATACTCCTTAAAACTGAAACTCTATCTTCATTTCTTACTTTACTTCTTCACTTTTCAATTCACTTATTACTTCTCAAAGCATACTCCTTAAAACTGAAACTCTATCTTCATTTCTTACTTTACTTCTTCACTTTTCAATATACTTATTACTTCTCAAAGCATACTCCTTAAAACTGAAATTCTATCTTCTTTTCTTACTTTGCTTCTTCGCTTTTCTAAATACTTATTACTTCTCAAAGCATACTCCTTAAAACTGAAATTCTATCTTCTTTTCTTACTTTGCTTCTTCGCTGTTATAAATAGTTATTACTTCTCAAAGCATACTCCTTAAAACTGAAATACTATCTTCATTTCTTACTTTACTTCTTCACTTTTCTTAATACTTATTACTTTCAAAACATACTCCTTAAAACTGAAACTCTATCTTCATTTCTTACTTTACTTCTTCACTTTTATAAATACTTATTACTTCTCAAAGCATACTCCTTAAAACTGAAATTCTATCTTCTTTTCTTACTTTACATCTTCACTTTTCAATATACTTATTACTTCTCAAAGCATACTCCTTAAAACTGAAACTCTATCTTCATTTCTTACTTTACTTCTTCACTTTTCAATTCACTTATTACTTTCAAAGCATACTCCTTAAAACTGAAACTCTATCTTCTTTTCTTACTTTACTTCTTCACTTTTCAATATACTTATTACTTCTCAAAGCATACTCCTTAAAACTGAAATTCTATCTTCCTTTCTTACTTTACTTCTTCACTTTTCTAAATACTTATTACTTCTCAAAGCATACTCCTTAAACTGAAATTTTACATTCTTTTCTTACTTTACTTCTTCACTTTTCTAAATACTTATTACTTCTCAAAGCATACTCCTTAAAACTGAAATACTATCTTCATTTCTTACTTTACTTCTTCACTTTTCTTAATACTTATTACTTTCAAAACATACTCCTTAAAACTGAAACTCTATCTTCATTTCTTACTTTACATCTTCACTTTTCTAAATACTTATTACTTCTCAAAGCATACTCCTTAAAACTGAAATTCTATCTTCCTTTCTTACTTTACTTCTTCACTTTTCAATATACTTATTACTTCTCAAAGCATACTCCTTAAAACTGAAATTCTATCTTCTTTTCTTACTTTGCTTCTTCGCTTTTATAAATACTTATTACTTCTCAAAGCATACTCCTTAAAACTGAAATACTATCTTCATTTCTTACTTTACTTCTTCACTTTTCTAAATACTTATTACTTCTCAAAGCATACTCCTTAAAACTGAAATTCTATCTTCATTTCTTACTTTACTTCTTCACTTTTCAATTCACTTATTACTTTCAAAGCATATTCCTTAAAACTGAAACTCTATCTTCTTTTCTTACTTTACTTCTTCACTTTTCTTAATACTTATTACTTTCAAAACATACTCCTTAAAACTGAAACTCTATCTTCATTTCTTACTTTACTTCTTCACTTTTCAATTCACTTATTACTTCTCAAAGCATACTCCTTAAAACTGAAACTCTATCTTCATTTCTTACTTTACTTCTTCACTTTTCAATATACTTATTACTTCTCAAAGCATACTCCTTAAAACTGAAATTCTATCTTCTTTTCTTACTTTGCTTCTTCGCTTTTATAAATACTTATTACTTCTCAAAGCATACTCCTTAAAACTGAAATTCTATCTTCCTTTCTTACTTTACTTCTTCACTTTTCTAAATACTTATTACTTCTCAAAGCATACTCCTTAAAACTGAAATTCTATCTTCTTTTCTTACTTTGCTTCTTCGCTGTTATAAATAGTTATTACTTCTCAAAGCATACTCCTTAAAACTGAAATACTATCTTCATTTCTTACTTTACTTCTTCACTTTTCTTAATACTTATTACTTTCAAAACATACTCCTTAAAACTGAAACTCTATCTTCATTTCTTACTTTACTTCTTCACTTTTCAATTCACTTATTACTTTCAAAGCATACTCCTTAAAACTGAAACTCTATCTTCATTTCTTACTTTACTTCTTCACTTTTCAATATACTTATTACTTCTCAAAGCATACTCCTTAAAACTGAAATTCTATCTTCTTTTCTTACTTTGCTTCTTCGCTTTTATAAATACTTATTACTTCTCAAAGCATACTCCTTAAAACTGAAATTCTATCTTCCTTTCTTACTTTACTTCTTCACTTTTCTAAATACTTATTACTTCTCAAAGCATACTCCTTAAAACTGAAATTCTATCTTCTTTTCTTACTTTGCTTCTTCGCTGTTATAAATAGTTATTACTTCTCAAAGCATACTCCTTAAAACTGAAATACTATCTTCATTTCTTACTTTACTTCTTCACTTTTCTTAATACTTATTACTTTCAAAACATACTCCTTAAAACTGAAACTCTATCTTCATTTCTTACTTTACTTCTTCACTTTTCAATTCACTTATTACTTTCAAAGCATACTCCTTAAAACTGAAACTCTATCTTCTTTTCTTACTTTACTTCTTCACTTTTCAATATACTTATTACTTCTCAAAGCATACTCCTTAAAACTGAAATTCTATCTTCTTTTCTTACTTTGCTTCTTCGCTTTTATAAATACTTATTACTTCTCAAAGCATACTCCTTAAAACTGAAATACTATCTTCATTTCTTACTTTACTTCTTCACTTTTCTTAATACTTATTACTTTCAAAACATACTCCTTAAAACTGAAACTCTATCTTCATTTCTTACTTTACATCTTCACTTTTCTAAATACTTATTACTTCTCAAAGCATACTCCTTAAAACTGAAATTCTATCTTCCTTTCTTACTTTACTTCTTCACTTTTCAATATACTTATTACTTCTCAAAGCATACTCCTTAAAACTGAAATTCTATCTTCCTTTCTTACTTTACTTCTTCACTTTTCAATATACTTATTACTTCTCAAAGCATACTCCTTAAAACTGAAATTCTATCTTCTTTTCTTACTTTGCTTCTTCGCTTTTATAAATACTTATTACTTCTCAAAGCATACTCCTTAAAACTGAAATTCTATCTTCCTTTCTTACTTTACTTCTTCACTTTTCTAAATACTTATTACTTCTCAAAGCATACTTTTAAACTGAAATTCTATCTTCATTTCTTACTTTACTTCTTCACTTTTCAATTCACTTATTACTTTCAAAGCATATTCCTTAAAACTGAAACTCTATCTTCTTTTCTTACTTTACTTCTTCACTTTTATAAATACTTATTACTTCTCAAAGCATACTCCTTAAAACTGAAATTCTATCTTCTTTTCTTACTTTACATCTTCACTTTTCAATATACTTATTACTTCTCAAAGCATACTCCTTAAAACTGAAACTCTATCTTCATTTCTTACTTTACTTCTTCACTTTTCAATTCACTTATTACTTTCAAAGCATACTCCTTAAAACTGAAACTCTATCTTCTTTTCTTACTTTACTTCTTCACTTTTCAATATACTTATTACTTCTCAAAGCATACTCCTTAAAACTGAAATTCTATCTTCCTTTCTTACTTTGCTTCTTCGCTTTTATAAATACTTATTACTTCTCAAAGCATACTCCTTAAAACTGAAATACTATCTTCATTTCTTACTTTACTTCTTCACTTTTCAATTCACTTATTACTTTCAAAGCATATTCCTTAAAACTGAAACTCTATCTTCTTTTCTTACTTTACTTCTTCACATTTCAAAATACTTATTACTTCTCAAAGCATACTCCTTAAAACTGAAATTCTATCTTCTTTTCTTACTTTACATCTTCACTTTTCAATATACTTATTACTTCTCAAAGCATACTCCTTAAACTGAAATTTTACATTCTTTTCTTACTTTACTTCTTCACTTTTCTAAATACTTATTACTTCTCAAAGCATACTCTTTAAAACTGAAATTCTATCTTCTTTTCTTACTTTACATCTTCACTTTTCTAAATACTTTTAACTTCTCAAAACATACTCCTTAAAACTGAAATTCTATCTTCCTTTCTTACTTTACTTCTTCACTTTTCAATATACTTATTACTTCTCAAAGCATACTCCTTAAAACTGAAACTCTATCTTCTTTTCTTACTTTACTTCTTCACTTTTCAATATACTTATTACTTCTCAAAGCATACTCCTTAAAACTGAAATTCTATCTTCTTTTCTTACTTTGCTTCTTCGCTTTTATAAATACTTATTACTTCTCAAAGCATACTCCTTAAAACTGAAATACTATCTTCATTTCTTACTTTACTTCTTCACTTTTCTTAATACTTATTACTTTCAAAACATACTCCTTAAAACTGAAACTCTATCTTCATTTCTTACTTTACATCTTCACTTTTCTAAATACTTATTACTTCTCAAAGCATACTCCTTAAAACTGAAATTCTATCTTCCTTTCTTACTTTACTTCTTCACTTTTCAATATACTTATTACTTCTCAAAGCATACTCCTTAAAACTGAAATTCTATCTTCCTTTCTTACTTTACTTCTTCACTTTTCTAAATACTTATTACTTCTCAAAGCATACTCCTTAAAACTGAAATTTTACATTCTTTTCTTACTTTACTTCTTCGCTTTTATAAATACTTATTACTTCTCAAAGCATACTCCTTAAAACTGAAATACTATCTTCATTTCTTACTTTACTTCTTCACTTTTCTAAATACTTATTACTTCTCAAAGCATACTCCTTAAAACTGAAATTCTATCTTCATTTCTTACTTTACTTCTTCACTTTTCAATTCACTTATTACTTTCAAAGCATATTCCTTAAAACTGAAACTCTATCTTCTTTTCTTACTTTACTTCTTCACTTTTATAAATACTTGATACTTCTCAAAGCATACTCCTTAAAACTGAAATTCTATCTTCTTTTCTTACTTTACATCTTCACTTTTCAATATACTTATTACTTCTCAAAGCATACTCCTTAAAACTGAAACTCTATCTTCATTTCTTACTTTACTTCTTCACTTTTCAATTCACTTATTACTTTCAAAGCATACTCCTTAAAACTGAAACTCTATCTTCTTTTCTTACTTTACTTCTTCACTTTTCAATATACTTATTACTTCTCAAAGCATACTCCTTAAAACTGAAATTCTATCTTCCTTTCTTACTTTACTTCTTCACTTTTCTAAATACTTATTACTTCTCAAAGCATACTCCTTAAAACTGAAATTCTATCTTCTTTTCTTACTTTGCTTCTTCGCTGTTATAAATAGTTATTACTTCTCAAAGCATACTCCTTAAAACTGAAATACTATCTTCATTTCTTACTTTACTTCTTCACTTTTCTTAATACTTATTACTTTCAAAATATACTCCTTAAAACTGAAACTCTATCTTCATTTCTTACTTTACTTCTTCACTTTTCAATTCACTTATTACTTTCAAAGCATACTCCTTAAAACTGAAACTCTATCTTCTTTTCTTACTTTACTTCTTCACTTTTCAATATACTTATTACTTCTCAAAGCATACTCCTTAAAACTGAAATTCTATCTTCTTTTCTTACTTTGCTTCTTCGCTTTTATAAATACTTATTACTTCTCAAAGCATACTCCTTAAAACTGAAATACTATCTTCATTTCTTACTTTACTTCTTCACTTTTCTTAATACTTATTACTTTCAAAACATACTCCTTAAAACTGAAACTCTATCTTCATTTCTTACTTTACTTCTTCACTTTTCAATTCACTTATTACTTTCAAAGCATATTCCTTAAAACTGAAACTCTATCTTCTTTTCTTACTTTACTTCTTCACATTTCAAAATACTTATTACTTCTCAAAGCATACTCCTTAAAACTGAAATTCTATCTTCTTTTCTTACTTTACATCTTCACTTTTCAATATACTTATTACTTCTCAAAGCATACTCCTTAAACTGAAATTTTACATTCTTTTCTTACTTTACTTCTTCACTTTTCTAAATACTTATTACTTCTCAAAGCATACTCTTTAAAACTGAAATTCTATCTTCTTTTCTTACTTTACATCTTCACTTTTCTAAATACTTTTAACTTCTCAAAACATACTCCTTAAAACTGAAATTCTATCTTCCTTTCTTACTTTACTTCTTCACTTTTCAATATACTTATTACTTCTCAAAGCATACTCCTTAAAACTGAAATTCTATCTTCCTTTCTTACTTTACTTCTTCACTTTTCAATATACTTATTTCTTCTCAAAGCATACTCCTTAAAACTGAAATTCTATCTTCTTTTCTTACTTTGCTTCTTCGCTTTTATAAATACTTATTACTTCTCAAAGCATACTCCTTAAAACTGAAACTCTATCTTCATTTCTTACTTTACTTCTTCACTTTTATAAATACTTATTACTTCTCAAAACATACTCCTTAAAACTGCAATTCTATCTTCTTTTCTTACTTTACTTCTTCACTTTTATAAATACTTATTACTTCTCAAAGCATACTCCTTAAAACTGAAATTCTATCTTCCTTTCTTACTTTACTTCTTCACTTTTCAATATACTTATTACTTCTCAAAGCATACTTTTAAACTGAAACCCAAACTTCTATTCTTACTTTACTTCTTCGCTTTTATAAATACTTATTACTTCTCAAAGCATACTCCTTAAAACTGAAATACTATCTTCATTTCTTACTTTACTTCTTCACTTTTCAATTCACTTATTACTTTCAAAGCATATTCCTTAAAACTGAAATTCTATCTTCTTTTCTTACTTTACTTCTTCACTTTTATAAATACTTATTACTTCTCAAAGCATACTCCTTAAAACTGAAATTCTATCTTCTTTTCTTACTTTACATCTTCACTTTTCAATATACTTATTACTTCTCAAAGCATACTCCTTAAAACTGAAATTCTACATTCTTTTCTTACTTTACATCTTCACTTTTATAAATACTTATTACTTCTCAAAACATACTCCTTAAAACTGAAATTCTATCTTCTTTTCTTACTTTGCTTCTTCACTTTTCTAAATACTTATTACTTCTAAAGCATACTCCTTAAACTGAAATTTTACATTCTTTTCTTACTTTACATCTTCACTTTTCTAAATACTTATTACTTCTCAAAGCATACTCCTTAAAACTGAAATTCTATCTTCTTTTCTTACTTTACTTCTTCACTTTTATAAATACTTTTAACTTCTCAAAACATAATCCTTAAAACTGAAACTCTATCATCATTTCTTACTTTACTTCTTCACTTTTATAAATACTTATTACTTCTCAAAGCATACTCCTTAAACTGAAACTCTATCTTCTTTTCTTACTTTACTTCTTCACTTTTATAAATACTTATTACTTCTCAAAGCATACTCCTTAAAACTGAAACTCTATCTTCTTTTCTTACTTTACTTCTTCACTTTTATAAATACTTATTACTTCTCAAAGCATACTCCTTGAAACTGAAATTCTTTCTTCTTTTCTTACTTTACTTCTTCACTTTTAAAATACTTATTACTTCTCAAAGCATACTCCTTAAAACTGAAACTCTATCTTCTTTTCTTACTTTGCTTCTTAACTTTTATAAATACTTATTACTTCTCAAAACATACTCCTTAAAACTGAAACTCTATCTTCTTTTCTTACTTTACTTCTTCACTTTTATAAATACTTATTACTTCTCAAAGCATACTCTTTAAAACTGAAATTCTATCTTCTTTTCTTACTTTACTTCTTCACTTTTATAAATACTTATTACTTCTCAAAGCATACTCCTTAAACTGAAACTCTATCTTCATTTCTTACTTTACTTCTTCACTTTTCAAAATACTTTTTACTTCTCAAAGCATACTCTTTAAAACTGAAATTCTATCTTCTTTTCTTACTTTACTTCTTCACTTTTATAAATACTTATTACTTCTCAAAGCATACTCCTTAAAACTGAAATTCTATCTTCTTTTCTTACTTTACTTCTTCACTTTTCTAAATACTTATTACTTCTCAAAGCATACTCCTTAAACTGAAACTCTATCTTCTTTTCTTACTTTACATCTTCACTTTTCAAAATACTTTTTACTTCTCAAAGCATACTCTTTAAAACTGAAATTCTATCTTCTTTTCTTACTTTACTTCTTCACTTTTATAAATACTTATTACTTCTCAAAGCATACTCCTTAAAACTGAAATTCTATCTTCTTTTCTTACTTTACTTCTTCACTTTTCTAAATACTTATTACTTCTCAAAGCATACTTTTAAACTGAAACCCAAACTTCTATTCTTACTTTACTTCTTCACATTTCTAAATACTTATTACTTCTCAAAGCATACTCCTTAAAACTGAAATTCTATCTTCTTTTCTTACTTTACTTCTTCACTTTTCTAAATACTTATTACTTCTCAAAGCATACTCCTTAAACTGAAACTCTATCTTCTTTTCTTACTTTACTTCTTCACTTTTATAAATACTTATTACTTCTCAAAGCATACTCCTTAAAACTGAAACTCTAACTTCTTTTCTTACTTTACTTCTTCACTTTTATAAATACTTATTACTTCTCAAAGCATACTCCTTAAAACTGAAATTCTATCTTCTTTTCTTACTTTACTTCTTCACTTTTCTAAATACTTATTACTTCTCAAAGCATACTCCTTAAACTGAAATTCTATCTTCTTTTCTTACTTTACTTCTTCACTTTTCTAAATACTTATTACTTCTCAAAGCATACTCCTTAAAACTGAAATTCTATCTTCTATTTCTTACTTTACTTCTTCACTTTTCATAGGCTAACTTTCATCTACAAGCATATCTTGTCATACCGAATACAGATTCGTAATTAATATAATATTACTAACATTTTGGATATTCTAACTTATATTTTAGTGCTTGCTACGAAAACTTATCATTAGATATTCTTTTCTTACTTTACTTCTTCACTTTTCTAAATACTTATTACTTCTCAAAGCATACTCCTTAAACTGAAACTCTATCTTCTTTTCTTACTTTACTTCTTCACTTTTATAAATACTTATTACTTCTCAAAGCATACTCCTTAAACTGAAACTCTATCTTCTTTTCTTACTTTACTTCTTCACTTTTATAAATACTTATTACTTCTCAAAGCATACTCCTTAAAACTGAAACTCTATCTTCTTTTCTTACTTTACTTCTTCACTTTTATAAATACTTTTTACTTCTCAAAGCATACTCCTTAAAACTGAAACTCTATCTTCTTTTCTTACTTTACTTCTTCACTTTTATAAATACTTATTACTTCTCAAAACATACTCCTTAAAACTGAAATTCTATCTTCTTTTCTTACTTTACATCTTCACTTTTCTAAATACTTATTACTTCTCAAAGCATACTCCTTAAAACTGAAACTCTATATTCTTTTCTTACTTTACATCTTCACTTTTCAAAATACTTTTTACTTCTCAAAGCATACTCTTTAAAACTGAAATTCTATCTTCTTTTCTTACTTTACTTCTTCACTTTTATAAATACTTATTACTTCTCAAAGCATACTCCTTAAAACTGAAATTCTATCTTCTTTTCTTACTTTACTTCTTCACTTTTCTAAATACTTATTACTTCTCAAAGCATACTCCTTAAACTGAAACTCTATCTTCTTTTCTTACTTTACTTCTTCACTTTTATAAATACTTATTACTTCTCAAAGCATACTCCTTAAAACTGAAACTCTATCTTCTTTTCTTACTTTACTTCTTCACTTTTATAAATACTTATTACTTCTCAAAGCATACTCCTTAAACTGAAACTCTATCTTCTTTTCTTACTTTACTTCTTCACTTTTATAAATACTTATTACTTCTCAAAGCATACTCCTTAAAACTGAAACTCTATCTTCTTTTCTTACTTTACTTCTTCACTTTTATAAATACTTATTACTTCTCAAAACATACTCCTTAAAACTGAAATTCTATCTTCTTTTCTTACTTTACATCTTCACTTTTCTAAATACTTATTACTTCTCAAAGCATAATCCTTAAAACTGAAACTCTATATTCTTTTCTTACTTTACATCTTCACTTTTCAAAATACTTTTTACTTCTCAAAGCATACTCTTTAAAACTGAAATTCTATCTTCTTTTCTTACTTTACTTCTTCACTTTTATAAATACTTATTACTTCTCAAAGCATACTCCTTAAAACTGAAATTCTATCTTCTTTTCTTACTTTACTTCTTCACTTTTCTAAATACTTATTACTTCTCAAAGCATACTTTTAAACTGAAACCCAAACTTCTATTCTTACTTTACTTCTTCACATTTCTAAATACTTATTACTTCTCAAAGCATACTCCTTAAAACTGAAATTCTATCTTCTTTTCTTACTTTACTTCTTCACTTTTCTAAATACTTATTACTTCTCAAAGCATACTTTTAAACTGAAACCCAAACTTCTATTCTTACTTTACTTCTTCACATTTCTAAATACTTATTACTTCTCAAAGCATACTCCTTAAAACTGAAATTCTATCTTCTTTTCTTACTTTACTTCTTCACTTTTCTAAATACTTATTACTTCTCAAAGCATACTCCTTAAAACTGAAATTCTATCTTCTATTTCTTACTTTACTTCTTCACTTTTCATAGGCTAACTTTCATCTACAAGCATATCTTGTCATACCGAATACAGATTCGTAATTATTATAATATTACTAACATTTTGGATATTCTAACTTATATTTTAGTGCTTGCTACGAAAACTTATCATTAGATATTCTTTTCTTACTTTACTTCTTCACTTTTCTAAATACTTATTACTTCTCAAAGCATACTCCTTAAACTGAAACTCTATCTTCTTTTCTTACTTTACTTCTTCACTTTTATAAATACTTATTACTTCTCAAAGCATACTCCTTAAACTGAAACTCTATCTTCTTTTCTTACTTTACTTCTTCACTTTTATAAATACTTATTACTTCTCAAAGCATACTCCTTAAAACTGAAACTCTATCTTCTTTTCTTACTTTACTTCTTCACTTTTATAAATACTTTTTACTTCTCAAAGCATACTCCTTAAAACTGAAACTCTATCTTCTTTTCTTACTTTACTTCTTCACTTTTCTAAATACTTATTACTTCTCAAAGCATACTCCTTAAACTGAAACTCTATCTTCTTTTCTTACTTTACTTCTTCACTTTTATAAATACTTATTACTTCTCAAAGCATACTCCTTAAACTGAAACTCTATCTTCTTTTCTTACTTTACTTCTTCACTTTTATAAATACTTATTACTTCTCAAAGCATACTCCTTAAAACTGAAATTCTATCTTCTTTTCTTACTTTACTTCTTCACTTTTCTAAATACTTATTACTTCTCAAAGCATACTCCTTAAACTGAAACTCTATCTTCTTTTCTTACTTTACTTCTTCACTTTTATAAATACTTATTACTTCTCAAAGAATACTCCTTAAAACTGAAACTCTATCTTCTTTTCTTACTTTACTTCTTCACTTTTATAAATACTTATTACTTCTCAAAGCATACTCCTTAAAACTGAAATTCTATCTTCTTTTCTTACTTTACTTCTTCACTTTTCTAAATACTTATTACTTCTCAAAGCATACTCCTTAAAACTGAAATTCTATCTTCTATTTCTTACTTTACTTCTTCACATTTCTAAATACTTATTACTTCTCAAAGCATACTCCTTAAAACTGAAATTCTATCTTCTTTTCTTACTTTACTTCTTCACTTTTCTAAATACTTATTACTTCTCAAAGCATACTCCTTAAACTGAAACTCTATCTTCTTTTCTTACTTTACTTCTTCACTTTTATAAATACTTATTACTTCTCAAAGAATACTCCTTAAAACTGAAACTCTATCTTCTTTTCTTACTTTACTTCTTCACTTTTATAAATACTTATTACTTCTCAAAGCATACTCCTTAAAACTGAAATTCTATCTTCTTTTCTTACTTTACTTCTTCACTTTTCTAAATACTTATTACTTCTCAAAGCATACTCCTTAAACTGAAACTCTATCTTCTTTTCTTACTTTACTTCTTCACTTTTATAAATACTTATTACTTCTCAAAGCATACTCCTTAAAACTGAAACTCTATCTTCTTTTCTTACTTTACTTCTTCACTTTTATAAATACTTATTACTTCTCAAAGCATACTCCTTAAACTGAAACTCTATCTTCTTTTCTTACTTTACTTCTTCACTTTTATAAATACTTATTACTTCTCAAAGCATACTCCTTAAAACTGAAACTCTATCTTCTTTTCTTACTTTACTTCTTCACTTTTATAAATACTTATTACTTCTCAAAACATACTCCTTAAAACTGAAATTCTATCTTCTTTTCTTACTTTACATCTTCACTTTTCTAAATACTTATTACTTCTCAAAGCATAATCCTTAAAACTGAAACTCTATATTCTTTTCTTACTTTACATCTTCACTTTTCAAAATACTTTTTACTTCTCAAAGCATACTCTTTAAAACTGAAATTCTATCTTCTTTTCTTACTTTACTTCTTCACTTTTCTAAATACTTATTACTTCTCAAAGCATACTCCTTAAACTGAAACTCTATCTTCTTTTCTTACTTTACTTCTTCACTTTTATAAATACTTATTACTTCTCAAAGCATACTCCTTAAACTGAAACTCTATCTTCTTTTCTTACTTTACTTCTTCACTTTTATAAATACTTATTACTTCTCAAAGCATACTCCTTAAAACTGAAACTCTATCTTCTTTTCTTACTTTACTTCTTCACTTTTATAAATACTTTTTACTTCTCAAAGCATACTCCTTAAAACTGAAACTCTATCTTCTTTTCTTACTTTACTTCTTCACTTTTATAAATACTTTTTACTTCTCAAAGCATACTCCTTAAAACTGAAACTCTATCTTCTTTTCTTACTTTACTTCTTCACTTTTATAAATACTTATTACTTCTCAAAACATACTCCTTAAAACTGAAATTCTATCTTCTTTTCTTACTTTACATCTTCACTTTTCTAAATACTTATTACTTCTCAAAGCATACTCCTTAAAACTGAAACTCTATATTCTTTTCTTACTTTACATCTTCACTTTTCAAAATACTTTTTACTTCTCAAAGCATACTCTTTAAAACTGAAATTCTATCTTCTTTTCTTACTTTACTTCTTCACTTTTATAAATACTTATTACTTCTCAAAGCATACTCCTTAAAACTGAAATTCTATCTTCTTTTCTTACTTTACTTCTTCACTTTTCTAAATACTTATTACTTCTCAAAGCATACTCCTTAAACTGAAACTCTATCTTCTTTTCTTACTTTTCTTCTTCACTTTTATAAATACTTATTACTTCTCAAAGCATACTCCTTAAAACTGAAACTCTATCTTCTTTTCTTACTTTACTTCTTCACTTTTATAAATACTTATTACTTCTCAAAGCATACTCCTTAAAACTGAAATTCTATCTTCTTTTCTTACTTTACTTCTTCACTTTTCTAAATACTTATTACTTCTCAAAGCATACTCCTTAAACTGAAACTCTATCTTCTTTTCTTACTTTACTTCTTCACTTTTATAAATACTTATTACTTCTCAAAGCATACTCATTAAAACTGAAACTCTATCTTCTTTTCTTACTTTACTTCTTCACTTTTATAAATACTTATTACTTCTCAAAGCATACTCCTTAAACTGAAACTCTATCTTCTTTTCTTACTTTACTTCTTCACTTTTCTAAATACTTATTACTTCTCAAAGCATACTCCTTAAAACTGAAACTCTATCTTCTTTTCTTACTTTACTTCTTCACTTTTCTAAATACTTATTACTTCTCAAAGCATAATCCTTAAAACTGAAACTCTATCTTCTTTTCTTACTTTACATCTTCACTTTTCTAAATACTTATTACTTCTCAAAGCATACTCCTTAAAACTGAAACTCTATCTTCTTTTCTTACTTTACTTCTTCACTTTTCTAAATACTTATTACTTCTCAAAGCATAATCCTTAAAACTGAAACTCTATATTCTTTTCTTACTTTACATCTTCACTTTTCTAAATACTTATTACTTCTCAAAGCATACTCCTTAAAACTGAAACTCTATCTTCTTTTCTTACTTTACTTCTTCACTTTTCTAAATACTTATTACTTCTCAAAGCATACTCCTTAAACTGAAACTCTATCTTCTTTTCTTACTTTACTTCTTCACTTTTCTAAATACTTATTACTTCTCAAAGCATACTCCTTAAAACTGAAATTCTATCTTCTATTTCTTACTTTACTTCTTCACTTTTCATAGGCTAACTTTCATCTACAAGCATATCTTGTCATACCGAATACAGATTCGTAATTATTATAATATTACTAACATTTTGGATATTCTAACTTATATTTTAGTGCTTGCTACGAAAACTTATCATTAGATATTCTTTTCTTACTTTACTTCTTCACTTTTCAAAATACTTATTACTTCTCAAAGCATACTCCTTAAACTGAAACTCTATCTTCTTTTCTTACTTTACTTCTTCACTTTTATAAATACTTATTACTTCTCAAAGCATACTCCTTAAACTGAAACTCTATCTTCTTTTCTTACTTTACTTCTTCACTTTTATAAATACTTATTACTTCTCAAAGCATACTCCTTAAAACTGAAACTCTATCTTCTTTTCTTACTTTACTTCTTCACTTTTATAAATACTTATTACTTCTCAAAACATACTCCTTAAAACTGAAATTCTATCTTCTTTTCTTACTTTACATCTTCACTTTTCTAAATACTTATTACTTCTCAAAGCATAATCCTTAAAACTGAAACTCTATATTCTTTTCTTACTTTACATCTTCACTTTTCAAAATACTTTTTACTTCTCAAAGCATACTCTTTAAAACTGAAATTCTATCTTCTTTTCTTACTTTACTTCTTCACTTTTATAAATACTTATTACTTCTCAAAGCATACTCCTTAAAACTGAAATTCTATCTTCTTTTCTTACTTTACTTCTTCACTTTTCTAAATACTTATTACTTCTCAAAGCATACTCCTTAAACTGAAACTCTATCTTCTTTTCTTACTTTACTTCTTCACTTTTATAAATACTTATTACTTCTCAAAGCATACTCCTTAAAACTGAAACTCTATCTTCTATTTCTTACTTTACTTCTTCACTTTTCTAAATACTTATTACTTCTCAAAGCATACTCCTTAAAACTGAAACTCTATCTTCTTTTCTTACTTTACTTCTTCACTTTTATAAATACTTATTACTTCTCAAAGCATACTCCTTAAACTGAAACTCTATCTTCTTTTCTTACTTTACTTCTTCACTTTTATAAATACTTATTACTTCTCAAAGCATACTCCTTAAAACTGAAACTCTATCTTCTTTTCTTACTTTACTTCTTCACTTTTATAAATACTTATTACTTCTCAAAACATACTCCTTAAAACTGAAATTCTATCTTCTTTTCTTACTTTACATCTTCACTTTTCTAAATACTTATTACTTCTCAAAGCATAATCCTTAAAACTGAAACTCTATATTCTTTTCTTACTTTACATCTTCACTTTTCAAAATACTTTTTACTTCTCAAAGCATACTCTTTAAAACTGAAATTCTATCTTCTTTTCTTACTTTACTTCTTCACTTTTATAAATACTTATTACTTCTCAAAGCATACTCCTTAAAACTGAAATTCTATCTTCTTTTCTTACTTTACATCTTCACTTTTCTAAATACTTATTACTTCTCAAAGCATACTCCTTAAACTGAAACTCTATCTTCTTTTCTTACTTTACTTCTTCACTTTTATAAATACTTATTACTTCTCAAAGCATACTCCTTAAAACTGAAACTCTATCTTCTATTTCTTACTTTACTTCTTCACTTTTATAAATACTTATTACTTCTCAAAGCATACTTTTAAACTGAAACCCAAACTTCTATTCTTACTTTACTTCTTCACATTTCTAAATACTTATTACTTCTCAAAGCATACTCCTTAAAACTGAAATTCTATCTTCTTTTCTTACTTTACTTCTTCACTTTTCTAAATACTTATTACTTCTCAAAGCATACTCCTTAAAACTGAAATTCTATCTTCTATTTCTTACTTTACTTCTTCACTTTTCATAGGCTAACTTTCATCTACAAGCATATCTTGTCATACCGAATACAGATTCGTAATTATTATAATATTACTAACATTTTGGATATTCTAACTTATATTTTAGTGCTTGCTACGAAAACTTATCATTAGATATTCTTTTCTTACTTTACTTCTTCACTTTTATAAATACTTATTACTTCTCAAAGCATACTTTTAAACTGAAACCCAAACTTCTATTCTTACTTTACTTCTTCACTTTTATAAATACTTATTACTTCTCAAAGCATACTCCTTAAACTGAAACTCTATCTTCTTTTCTTACTTTACTTCTTCACTTTTATAAATACTTATTACTTCTCAAAGCATACTCCTTAAAACTGAAACTCTATCTTCTTTTCTTACTTTACTTCTTCACTTTTATAAATACTTTTTACTTCTCAAAGCATACTCCTTAAAACTGAAACTCTATCTTCTTTTCTTACTTTACTTCTTCACTTTTCTAAATACTTATTACTTCTCAAAGCATACTCCTTAAACTGAAACTCTATCTTCTATTTCTTACTTTACTTCTTCACTTTTCATAGGCTAACTTTCATCTACAAGCATATCTTGTCATACCGAATACAGATTCGTAATTATTATAATATTACTAACATTTTGGATATTCTAACTTATATTTTAGTGCTTGCTACGAAAACTTATCATTAGATATTCTTTTCTTACTTTACTTCTTCACTTTTATAAATACTTATTACTTCTCAAAGCATACTTTTAAACTGAAACCCAAACTTCTATTCTTACTTTACTTCTTCACTTTTATAAATACTTTTTACTTCTCAAAGCATACTCCTTAAAACTGAAACTCTATCTTCTTTTCTTACTTTACTTCTTCACTTTTATAAATACTTTTTACTTCTCAAAGCATACTCCTTAAAACTGAAATTCTATCTTCTTTTCTTACTTTACTTCTTCACTTTTCTAAATACTTATTACTTCTCAAAGCATACTCCTTAAAACTGAAATTCTATCTTCTTTTCTTACTTTACTTCTTCACTTTTATAAATACTTTTTACTTCTCAAAGCATACTCCTTAAAACTGAAACTCTATCTTCTTTTCTTACTTTACTTCTTCACTTTTATAAATACTTTTTACTTCTCAAAGCATACTCCTTAAAACTGAAATTCTATCTTCTTTTCTTACTTTACTTCTTCACTTTTCTAAATACTTATTACTTCTCAAAGCATACTCCTTAAAACTGAAATTCTATCTTCTATTTCTTACTTTACTTCTTCACTTTTCATAGGCTAACTTTCATCTACAAGCATATCTTGTCATACCGAATACAGATTCGTAATTATTATAATATTACTAACATTTTGGATATTCTAACTTATATTTTAGTGCTTGCTACGAAAACTTATCATTAGATATTCTTTTCTTACTTTACTTCTTCACTTTTATAAATACTTATTACTTCTCAAAGCATACTTTTAAACTGAAACCCAAACTTCTATTCTTACTTTACTTCTTCACTTTTATAAATACTTATTACTTCTCAAAGCATACTCCTTAAACTGAAACTCTATCTTCTTTTCTTACTTTACTTCTTCACTTTTATAAATACTTATTACTTCTCAAAGCATACTCCTTAAAACTGAAACTCTATCTTCTTTTCTTACTTTACTTCTTCACTTTTATAAATACTTTTTACTTCTCAAAGCATACTCCTTAAAACTGAAACTCTATCTTCTTTTCTTACTTTACTTCTTCACTTTTCTAAATACTTATTACTTCTCAAAGCATACTCCTTAAACTGAAACTCTATCTTCTATTTCTTACTTTACTTCTTCACTTTTCATAGGCTAACTTTCATCTACAAGCATATCTTGTCATACCGAATACAGATTCGTAATTATTATAATATTACTAACATTTTGGATATTCTAACTTATATTTTAGTGCTTGCTACGAAAACTTATCATTAGATATTCTTTTCTTACTTTACTTCTTCACTTTTATAAATACTTATTACTTCTCAAAGCATACTTTTAAACTGAAACCCAAACTTCTATTCTTACTTTACTTCTTCACTTTTATAAATACTTTTTACTTCTCAAAGCATACTCCTTAAAACTGAAACTCTATCTTCTTTTCTTACTTTACTTCTTCACTTTTATAAATACTTTTTACTTCTCAAAGCATACTCCTTAAAACTGAAATTCTATCTTCTTTTCTTACTTTACTTCTTCACTTTTCTAAATACTTATTACTTCTCAAAGCATACTCCTTAAAACTGAAATTCTATCTTCTTTTCTTACTTTACTTCTTCACTTTTATAAATACTTTTTACTTCTCAAAGCATACTCCTTAAAACTGAAACTCTATCTTCTTTTCTTACTTTACTTCTTCACTTTTATAAATACTTTTTACTTCTCAAAGCATACTCCTTAAAACTGAAATTCTATCTTCTTTTCTTACTTTACTTCTTCACTTTTCTAAATACTTATTACTTCTCAAAGCATACTCCTTAAAACTGAAATTCTATCTTCTATTTCTTACTTTACTTCTTCACTTTTCATAGGCTAACTTTCATCTACAAGCATATCTTGTCATACCGAATACAGATTCGTAATTATTATAATATTACTAACATTTTGGATATTCTAACTTATATTTTAGTGCTTGCTACGAAAACTTATCATTAGATATTCTTTTCTTACTTTACTTCTTCACTTTTATAAATACTTATTACTTCTCAAAGCATACTTTTAAACTGAAACCCAAACTTCTATTCTTACTTTACTTCTTCACTTTTATAAATACTTATTACTTCTCAAAGCATACTCCTTAAACTGAAACTCTATCTTCTTTTCTTACTTTACTTCTTCACTTTTATAAATACTTATTACTTCTCAAAGCATACTCCTTAAAACTGAAACTCTATCTTCTTTTCTTACTTTACTTCTTCACTTTTATAAATACTTTTTACTTCTCAAAGCATACTCCTTAAAACTGAAACTCTATCTTCTTTTCTTACTTTACTTCTTCACTTTTCTAAATACTTATTACTTCTCAAAGCATACTCCTTAAACTGAAACTCTATCTTCTTTTCTTACTTTACTTCTTCACTTTTATAAATACTTATTACTTCTCAAAGCATACTCCTTAAACTGAAACTCTATCTTCTTTTCTTACTTTACTTCTTCACTTTTATAAATACTTATTACTTCTCAAAGCATACTCCTTAAAACTGAAACTCTATCTTCTTTTCTTACTTTACTTCTTCACTTTTATAAATACTTTTTACTTCTCAAAGCATACTCCTTAAAACTGAAACTCTATCTTCTTTTCTTACTTTACTTCTTCACTTTTATAAATACTTATTACTTCTCAAAGCATACTCCTTAAAACTGAAATTCTATCTTCTTTTCTTACTTTACTTCTTCACTTTTCTAAATACTTATTACTTCTCAAAGCATACTCCTTAAACTGAAACTCTATCTTCTTTTCTTACTTTACTTCTTCACTTTTATAAATACTTATTACTTCTCAAAGCATACTCCTTAAAACTGAAACTCTATCTTCTTTTCTTACTTTACTTCTTCACTTTTATAAATACTTATTACTTCTCAAAGCATACTCCTTAAAACTGAAATTCTATCTTCTTTTCTTACTTTACTTCTTCACTTTTCTAAATACTTATTACTTCTCAAAGCATACTCCTTAAACTGAAACTCTATCTTCTTTTCTTACTTTACTTCTTCACTTTTATAAATACTTATTACTTCTCAAAGCATACTCCTTAAAACTGAAACTCTATCTTCTTTTCTTACTTTACTTCTTCACTTTTATAAATACTTATTACTTCTCAAAGCATACTCCTTAAACTGAAACTCTATCTTCTTTTCTTACTTTACTTCTTCACTTTTATAAATACTTATTACTTCTCAAAGCATACTCCTTAAAACTGAAACTCTATCTTCTTTTCTTACTTTACTTCTTCACTTTTATAAATACTTATTACTTCTCAAAACATACTCCTTAAAACTGAAATTCTATCTTCTTTTCTTACTTTACTTCTTCACTTTTCTAAATACTTATTACTTCTCAAAGCATAATCCTTAAAACTGAAACTCTATATTCTTTTCTTACTTTACATCTTCACTTTTCAAAATACTTTTTACTTCTCAAAGCATACTCTTTAAAACTGAAATTCTATCTTCTTTTCTTACTTTACTTCTTCACTTTTATAAATACTTATTACTTCTCAAAGCATACTCCTTAAAACTGAAATTCTATCTTCTTTTCTTACTTTACTTCTTCACTTTTCTAAATACTTATTACTTCTCAAAGCATACTCCTTAAAACTGAAATTCTATCTTCTATTTCTTACTTTACTTCTTCACTTTTATAAATACTTATTACTTCTCAAAGCATACTCCTTAAAACTGAAACTCTATCTTCTTTTCTTACTTTACTTCTTCACTTTTATAAATACTTATTACTTCTCAAAACATACTCCTTAAAACTGAAATTCTATCTTCTTTTCTTACTTTACATCTTCACTTTTCTAAATACTTATTACTTCTCAAAGCATAATCCTTAAAACTGAAACTCTATATTCTTTTCTTACTTTACATCTTCACTTTTCAAAATACTTTTTACTTCTCAAAGCATACTCTTTAAAACTGAAATTCTATCTTCTTTTCTTACTTTACTTCTTCACTTTTATAAATACTTATTACTTCTCAAAGCATACTCCTTAAAACTGAAATTCTATCTTCTTTTCTTACTTTACTTCTTCACTTTTATAAATACTTATTACTTCTCAAAGCATACTCCTTAAAACTGAAACTCTATCTTCTTTTCTTACTTTACTTCTTCACTTTTATAAATACTTATTACTTCTCAAAACATACTCCTTAAAACTGAAATTCTATCTTCTTTTCTTACTTTACATCTTCACTTTTCTAAATACTTATTACTTCTCAAAGCATAATCCTTAAAACTGAAACTCTATATTCTTTTCTTACTTTACATCTTCACTTTTCAAAATACTTTTTACTTCTCAAAGCATACTCTTTAAAACTGAAATTCTATCTTCTTTTCTTACTTTACTTCTTCACTTTTATAAATACTTATTACTTCTCAAAGCATACTCCTTAAAACTGAAACTCTATCTTCTTTTCTTACTTTACTTCTTCACTTTTATAAATACTTATTACTTCTCAAAACATACTCCTTAAAACTGAAATTCTATCTTCTTTTCTTACTTTACATCTTCACTTTTCTAAATACTTATTACTTCTCAAAGCATAATCCTTAAAACTGAAACTCTATATTCTTTTCTTACTTTACATCTTCACTTTTCAAAATACTTATTACTTCTCAAAGCATACTCCTTAAACTGAAACTCTATCTTCTTTTCTTACTTTACTTCTTCACTTTTATAAATACTTATTACTTCTCAAAGCATACTCCTTAAAACTGAAACTCTATCTTCTTTTCTTACTTTACTTCTTCACTTTTATAAATACTTATTACTTCTCAAAACATACTCCTTAAAACTGAAATTCTATCTTCTTTTCTTACTTTACATCTTCACTTTTCTAAATACTTATTACTTCTCAAAGCATAATCCTTAAAACTGAAACTCTATATTCTTTTCTTACTTTACATCTTCACTTTTCAAAATACTTTTTACTTCTCAAAGCATACTCTTTAAAACTGAAATTCTATCTTCTTTTCTTACTTTACTTCTTCACTTTTATAAATACTTATTACTTCTCAAAGCATACTCCTTAAAACTGAAACTCTATCTTCTTTTCTTACTTTACTTCTTCACTTTTATAAATACTTATTACTTCTCAAAG
Source organism: Loxodes magnus (assembly GCA_946699065.1). Taxonomy (NCBI): domain Eukaryota; phylum Ciliophora; class Karyorelictea; order Loxodida; family Loxodidae; genus Loxodes; species Loxodes magnus. The sequence goes on along the minus strand of CAMPDV010001846.1, from coordinate 36,072 downwards.
CATACTCCTTAAAACTGAAATTCTATCTTCTTTTCTTACTTTACTTCTTCACTTTTATAAATACTTATTACTTCTCAAAGCATACTCCTTAAAACTGAAATTCTATCTTCTTTTCTTACTTTACTTCTTCACTTTTCTAAATACTTATTACTTCTCAAAGCATACTCCTTAAAACTGAAATTCTATCTTCTTTTCTTACTTTACTTCTTCACTTTTATAAATACTTATTACTTCTCAAAGCATACTTTTAAACTGAAACCCAAACTTCTATTCTTACTTTACTTCTTCACTTTTATAAATACTTATTACTTCTCAAAACATACTCCTTAAAACTGAAATTCTATCTTCTTTTCTTACTTTACATCTTCACTTTTCTAAATACTTATTACTTCTCAAAGCATACTCCTTAAAACTGAAACTCTATCTTCTTTTCTTACTTTACTTCTTCACTTTTCTAAATACTTATTACTTCTCAAAGCATAATCCTTAAAACTGAAACTCTATATTCTTTTCTTACTTTACATCTTCACTTTTCTAAATACTTATTACTTCTCAAAGCATACTCCTTAAAACTGAAACTCTATCTTCTTTTCTTACTTTACTTCTTCACTTTTCTAAATACTTATTACTTCTCAAAGCATAATCCTTAAAACTGAAACTCTATATTCTTTTCTTACTTTACATCTTCACTTTTCTAAATACTTATTACTTCTCAAAGCATACTCCTTAAAACTGAAACTCTATCTTCTTTTCTTACTTTACTTCTTCACTTTTCTAAATACTTATTACTTCTCAAAGCATACTCCTTAAACTGAAACTCTATCTTCTTTTCTTACTTTACTTCTTCACTTTTCTAAATACTTATTACTTCTCAAAGCATACTCCTTAAAACTGAAATTCTATCTTCTATTTCTTACTTTACTTCTTCACTTTTCATAGGCTAACTTTCATCTACAAGCATATCTTGTCATACCGAATACAGATTCGTAATTATTATAATATTACTAACATTTTGGATATTCTAACTTATATTTTAGTGCTTGCTACGAAAACTTATCATTAGATATTCTTTTCTTACTTTACTTCTTCACTTTTATAAATACTTATTACTTCTCAAAGCATACTTTTAAACTGAAACCCAAACTTCTATTCTTACTTTACTTCTTCACTTTTATAAATACTTATTACTTCTCAAAGCATACTCCTTAAACTGAAACTCTATCTTCTTTTCTTACTTTACTTCTTCACTTTTATAAATACTTATTACTTCTCAAAGCATACTCCTTAAAACTGAAACTCTATCTTCTTTTCTTACTTTACTTCTTCACTTTTATAAATACTTATTACTTCTCAAAACATACTCCTTAAAACTGAAATTCTATCTTCTTTTCTTACTTTACATCTTCACTTTTCTAAATACTTATTACTTCTCAAAGCATAATCCTTAAAACTGAAACTCTATATTCTTTTCTTACTTTACATCTTCACTTTTCAAAATACTTTTTACTTCTCAAAGCATACTCTTTAAAACTGAAATTCTATCTTCTTTTCTTACTTTACTTCTTCACTTTTATAAATACTTATTACTTCTCAAAGCATACTCCTTAAAACTGAAATTCTATCTTCTTTTCTTACTTTACTTCTTCACTTTTCTAAATACTTATTACTTCTCAAAGCATACTCCTTAAACTGAAACTCTATCTTCTTTTCTTACTTTACTTCTTCACTTTTATAAATACTTATTACTTCTCAAAGCATACTCCTTAAAACTGAAACTCTATCTTCTATTTCTTACTTTACTTCTTCACTTTTCTAAATACTTATTACTTCTCAAAGCATACTCCTTAAAACTGAAACTCTATCTTCTTTTCTTACTTTACTTCTTCACTTTTATAAATACTTATTACTTCTCAAAGCATACTCCTTAAACTGAAACTCTATCTTCTTTTCTTACTTTACTTCTTCACTTTTATAAATACTTATTACTTCTCAAAGCATACTCCTTAAAACTGAAACTCTATCTTCTTTTCTTACTTTACTTCTTCACTTTTATAAATACTTATTACTTCTCAAAACATACTCCTTAAAACTGAAATTCTATCTTCTTTTCTTACTTTACATCTTCACTTTTCTAAATACTTATTACTTCTCAAAGCATAATCCTTAAAACTGAAACTCTATATTCTTTTCTTACTTTACATCTTCACTTTTCAAAATACTTTTTACTTCTCAAAGCATACTCTTTAAAACTGAAATTCTATCTTCTTTTCTTACTTTACTTCTTCACTTTTATAAATACTTATTACTTCTCAAAGCATACTCCTTAAAACTGAAATTCTATCTTCTTTTCTTACTTTACTTCTTCACTTTTCTAAATACTTATTACTTCTCAAAGCATACTCCTTAAACTGAAACTCTATCTTCTTTTCTTACTTTACTTCTTCACTTTTATAAATACTTATTACTTCTCAAAGCATACTCCTTAAAACTGAAACTCTATCTTCTATTTCTTACTTTACTTCTTCACTTTTATAAATACTTATTACTTCTCAAAGCATACTTTTAAACTGAAACCCAAACTTCTATTCTTACTTTACTTCTTCACATTTCTAAATACTTATTACTTCTCAAAGCATACTCCTTAAAACTGAAATTCTATCTTCTTTTCTTACTTTACTTCTTCACTTTTCTAAATACTTATTACTTCTCAAAGCATACTCCTTAAAACTGAAATTCTATCTTCTATTTCTTACTTTACTTCTTCACTTTTCATAGGCTAACTTTCATCTACAAGCATATCTTGTCATACCGAATACAGATTCGTAATTATTATAATATTACTAACATTTTGGATATTCTAACTTATATTTTAGTGCTTGCTACGAAAACTTATCATTAGATATTCTTTTCTTACTTTACTTCTTCACTTTTATAAATACTTATTACTTCTCAAAGCATACTTTTAAACTGAAACCCAAACTTCTATTCTTACTTTACTTCTTCACTTTTATAAATACTTATTACTTCTCAAAGCATACTCCTTAAACTGAAACTCTATCTTCTTTTCTTACTTTACTTCTTCACTTTTATAAATACTTATTACTTCTCAAAGCATACTCCTTAAAACTGAAACTCTATCTTCTTTTCTTACTTTACTTCTTCACTTTTATAAATACTTTTTACTTCTCAAAGCATACTCCTTAAAACTGAAACTCTATCTTCTTTTCTTACTTTACTTCTTCACTTTTCTAAATACTTATTACTTCTCAAAGCATACTCCTTAAACTGAAACTCTATCTTCTTTTCTTACTTTACTTCTTCACTTTTATAAATACTTATTACTTCTCAAAGCATACTCCTTAAACTGAAACTCTATCTTCTTTTCTTACTTTACTTCTTCACTTTTATAAATACTTATTACTTCTCAAAGCATACTCCTTAAAACTGAAACTCTATCTTCTTTTCTTACTTTACTTCTTCACTTTTATAAATACTTTTTACTTCTCAAAGCATACTCCTTAAAACTGAAACTCTATCTTCTTTTCTTACTTTACTTCTTCACTTTTATAAATACTTATTACTTCTCAAAGCATACTCCTTAAAACTGAAATTCTATCTTCTTTTCTTACTTTACTTCTTCACTTTTCTAAATACTTATTACTTCTCAAAGCATACTCCTTAAACTGAAACTCTATCTTCTTTTCTTACTTTACTTCTTCACTTTTATAAATACTTATTACTTCTCAAAGCATACTCCTTAAAACTGAAACTCTATCTTCTTTTCTTACTTTACTTCTTCACTTTTATAAATACTTATTACTTCTCAAAGCATACTCCTTAAAACTGAAATTCTATCTTCTTTTCTTACTTTACTTCTTCACTTTTCTAAATACTTATTACTTCTCAAAGCATACTCCTTAAACTGAAACTCTATCTTCTTTTCTTACTTTACTTCTTCACTTTTATAAATACTTATTACTTCTCAAAGCATACTCCTTAAAACTGAAACTCTATCTTCTTTTCTTACTTTACTTCTTCACTTTTATAAATACTTATTACTTCTCAAAGCATACTCCTTAAACTGAAACTCTATCTTCTTTTCTTACTTTACTTCTTCACTTTTATAAATACTTATTACTTCTCAAAGCATACTCCTTAAAACTGAAACTCTATCTTCTTTTCTTACTTTACTTCTTCACTTTTATAAATACTTATTACTTCTCAAAACATACTCCTTAAAACTGAAATTCTATCTTCTTTTCTTACTTTACATCTTCACTTTTCTAAATACTTATTACTTCTCAAAGCATAATCCTTAAAACTGAAACTCTATATTCTTTTCTTACTTTACATCTTCACTTTTCAAAATACTTTTTACTTCTCAAAGCATACTCTTTAAAACTGAAATTCTATCTTCTTTTCTTACTTTACTTCTTCACTTTTATAAATACTTATTACTTCTCAAAGCATACTCCTTAAAACTGAAATTCTATCTTCTTTTCTTACTTTACTTCTTCACTTTTCTAAATACTTATTACTTCTCAAAGCATACTCCTTAAAACTGAAATTCTATCTTCTATTTCTTACTTTACTTCTTCACTTTTCATAGGCTAACTTTCATCTACAAGCATATCTTGTCATACCGAATACAGATTCGTAATTATTATAATATTACTAACATTTTGGATATTCTAACTTATATTTTAGTGCTTGCTACGAAAACTTATCATTAGATATTCTTTTCTTACTTTACTTCTTCACTTTTATAAATACTTATTACTTCTCAAAGCATACTTTTAAACTGAAACCCAAACTTCTATTCTTACTTTACTTCTTCACTTTTATAAATACTTATTACTTCTCAAAGCATACTCCTTAAACTGAAACTCTATCTTCTTTTCTTACTTTACTTCTTCACTTTTATAAATACTTATTACTTCTCAAAGCATACTCCTTAAAACTGAAACTCTATCTTCTTTTCTTACTTTACTTCTTCACTTTTATAAATACTTTTTACTTCTCAAAGCATACTCCTTAAAACTGAAACTCTATCTTCTTTTCTTACTTTACTTCTTCACTTTTCTAAATACTTATTACTTCTCAAAGCATACTCCTTAAACTGAAACTCTATCTTCTTTTCTTACTTTACTTCTTCACTTTTATAAATACTTATTACTTCTCAAAGCATACTCCTTAAACTGAAACTCTATCTTCTTTTCTTACTTTACTTCTTCACTTTTATAAATACTTATTACTTCTCAAAGCATACTCCTTAAAACTGAAACTCTATCTTCTTTTCTTACTTTACTTCTTCACTTTTATAAATACTTTTTACTTCTCAAAGCATACTCCTTAAAACTGAAACTCTATCTTCTTTTCTTACTTTACTTCTTCACTTTTATAAATACTTATTACTTCTCAAAGCATACTCCTTAAAACTGAAATTCTATCTTCTTTTCTTACTTTACTTCTTCACTTTTCTAAATACTTATTACTTCTCAAAGCATACTCCTTAAACTGAAACTCTATCTTCTTTTCTTACTTTACTTCTTCACTTTTATAAATACTTATTACTTCTCAAAGCATACTCCTTAAAACTGAAACTCTATCTTCTTTTCTTACTTTACTTCTTCACTTTTATAAATACTTATTACTTCTCAAAGCATACTCCTTAAAACTGAAATTCTATCTTCTTTTCTTACTTTACTTCTTCACTTTTCTAAATACTTATTACTTCTCAAAGCATACTCCTTAAACTGAAACTCTATCTTCTTTTCTTACTTTACTTCTTCACTTTTATAAATACTTATTACTTCTCAAAGCATACTCCTTAAAACTGAAACTCTATCTTCTTTTCTTACTTTACTTCTTCACTTTTATAAATACTTATTACTTCTCAAAGCATACTCCTTAAACTGAAACTCTATCTTCTTTTCTTACTTTACTTCTTCACTTTTATAAATACTTATTACTTCTCAAAGCATACTCCTTAAAACTGAAACTCTATCTTCTTTTCTTACTTTACTTCTTCACTTTTATAAATACTTATTACTTCTCAAAACATACTCCTTAAAACTGAAATTCTATCTTCTTTTCTTACTTTACATCTTCACTTTTCTAAATACTTATTACTTCTCAAAGCATAATCCTTAAAACTGAAACTCTATATTCTTTTCTTACTTTACATCTTCACTTTTCAAAATACTTTTTACTTCTCAAAGCATACTCTTTAAAACTGAAATTCTATCTTCTTTTCTTACTTTACTTCTTCACTTTTATAAATACTTATTACTTCTCAAAGCATACTCCTTAAAACTGAAATTCTATCTTCTTTTCTTACTTTACTTCTTCACTTTTCTAAATACTTATTACTTCTCAAAGCATACTCCTTAAACTGAAACTCTATCTTCTTTTCTTACTTTACTTCTTCACTTTTCTAAATACTTATTACTTCTCAAAGCATACTCCTTAAACTGAAACTCTATCTTCTATTTCTTACTTTACTTCTTCACTTTTCTAAATACTTATTACTTCTCAAAGCATACTCCTTAAAACTGAAATTCTATCTTCTATTTCTTACTTTACTTCTTCACTTTTCATAGGCTAACTTTCATCTACAAGCATATCTTGTCATACCGAATACAGATTCGTAATTATTATAATATTACTAACATTTTGGATATTCTAACTTATATTTTAGTGCTTGCTACGAAAACTTATCATTAGATATTCTTTTCTTACTTTACTTCTTCACTTTTCTAAATACTTATTACTTCTCAAAGCATACTTTTAAACTGAAACCCAAACTTCTATTCTTACTTTACTTCTTCACATTTCTAAATACTTATTACTTCTCAAAGCATACTCCTTAAAACTGAAATTCTATCTTCTTTTCTTACTTTACTTCTTCACTTTTCTAAATACTTATTACTTCTCAAAGCATACTCCTTAAAACTGAAATTCTATCTTCTATTTCTTACTTTACTTCTTCACTTTTCATAGGCTAACTTTCATCTACAAGCATATCTTGTCATACCGAATACAGATTCGTAATTATTATAATATTATTAACATTTTGGATATTCTAACTTATATTTTAGTGCTTGCTACGAAAACTTATCATTAAATATTCTTTTCTTACTTTACTTCTTCACTTTTCAAAATACTTATTACTTCTCAAAGCATACTCCTTAAACTGAAACTCTATCTTCTTTTCTTACTTTACTTCTTCACTTTTATAAATACTTATTACTTCTCAAAGCATACTCCTTAAACTGAAACTCTATCTTCTTTTCTTACTTTACTTCTTCACTTTTATAAATACTTATTACTTCTCAAAGCATACTCCTTAAAACTGAAACTCTATCTTCTTTTCTTACTTTACTTCTTCACTTTTCTAAATACTTATTACTTCTCAAAACATACTCCTTAAAACTGAAATTCTATCTTCTTTTCTTACTTTACATCTTCACTTTTCTAAATACTTATTACTTCTCAAAGCATAATCCTTAAAACTGAAACTCTATATTCTTTTCTTACTTTACATCTTCACTTTTCAAAATACTTTTTACTTCTCAAAGCATACTCTTTAAAACTGAAATTCTATCTTCTTTTCTTACTTTACTTCTTCACTTTTATAAATACTTATTACTTCTCAAAGCATACTCCTTAAAACTGAAATTCTATCTTCTTTTCTTACTTTACTTCTTCACTTTTCTAAATACTTATTACTTCTCAAAGCATACTCCTTAAACTGAAACTCTATCTTCTTTTCTTACTTTACTTCTTCACTTTTATAAATACTTATTACTTCTCAAAGCATACTCCTTAAAACTGAAACTCTATCTTCTATTTCTTACTTTACTTCTTCACTTTTCTAAATACTTATTACTTCTCAAAGCATACTCCTTAAAACTGAAACTCTATCTTCTTTTCTTACTTTACTTCTTCACTTTTATAAATACTTATTACTTCTCAAAGCATACTCCTTAAACTGAAACTCTATCTTCTTTTCTTACTTTACTTCTTCACTTTTATAAATACTTATTACTTCTCAAAGCATACTCCTTAAAACTGAAACTCTATCTTCTTTTCTTACTTTACTTCTTCACTTTTATAAATACTTATTACTTCTCAAAACATACTCCTTAAAACTGAAATTCTATCTTCTTTTCTTACTTTACATCTTCACTTTTCTAAATACTTATTACTTCTCAAAGCATAATCCTTAAAACTGAAACTCTATATTCTTTTCTTACTTTACATCTTCACTTTTCAAAATACTTTTTACTTCTCAAAGCATACTCTTTAAAACTGAAATTCTATCTTCTTTTCTTACTTTACTTCTTCACTTTTATAAATACTTATTACTTCTCAAAGCATACTCCTTAAAACTGAAATTCTATCTTCTTTTCTTACTTTACTTCTTCACTTTTCTAAATACTTATTACTTCTCAAAGCATACTCCTTAAACTGAAACTCTATCTTCTTTTCTTACTTTACTTCTTCACTTTTATAAATACTTATTACTTCTCAAAGCATACTCCTTAAAACTGAAACTCTATCTTCTATTTCTTACTTTACTTCTTCACTTTTATAAATACTTATTACTTCTCAAAGCATACTTTTAAACTGAAACCCAAACTTCTATTCTTACTTTACTTCTTCACATTTCTAAATACTTATTACTTCTCAAAGCATACTCCTTAAAACTGAAATTCTATCTTCTTTTCTTACTTTACTTCTTCACTTTTCTAAATACTTATTACTTCTCAAAGCATACTTTTAAACTGAAACCCAAACTTCTATTCTTACTTTACTTCTTCACATTTCTAAATACTTATTACTTCTCAAAGCATACTCCTTAAAACTGAAATTCTATCTTCTTTTCTTACTTTACTTCTTCACTTTTCTAAATACTTATTACTTCTCAAAGCATACTCCTTAAAACTGAAATTCTATCTTCTATTTCTTACTTTACTTCTTCACTTTTCATAGGCTAACTTTCATCTACAAGCATATCTTGTCATACCGAATACAGATTCGTAATTATTATAATATTATTAACATTTTGGATATTCTAACTTATATTTTAGTGCTTGCTACGAAAACTTATCATTAAATATTCTTTTCTTACTTTACTTCTTCACTTTTCAAAATACTTATTACTTCTCAAAGCATACTCCTTAAACTGAAACTCTATCTTCTTTTCTTACTTTACTTCTTCACTTTTATAAATACTTATTACTTCTCAAAGCATACTCCTTAAACTGAAACTCTATCTTCTTTTCTTACTTTACTTCTTCACTTTTATAAATACTTATTACTTCTCAAAGCATACTCCTTAAAACTGAAACTCTATCTTCTTTTCTTACTTTACTTCTTCACTTTTATAAATACTTATTACTTCTCAAAACATACTCCTTAAAACTGAAATTCTATCTTCTTTTCTTACTTTACATCTTCACTTTTCTAAATACTTATTACTTCTCAAAGCATAATCCTTAAAACTGAAACTCTATATTCTTTTCTTACTTTACATCTTCACTTTTCAAAATACTTTTTACTTCTCAAAGCATACTCTTTAAAACTGAAATTCTATCTTCTTTTCTTACTTTACTTCTTCACTTTTATAAATACTTATTACTTCTCAAAGCATACTCCTTAAAACTGAAACTCTATCTTCTTTTCTTACTTTACTTCTTCACTTTTCTAAATACTTATTACTTCTCAAAGCATACTCCTTAAACTGAAACTCTATCTTCTTTTCTTACTTTACTTCTTCACTTTTATAAATACTTATTACTTCTCAAAGCATACTCCTTAAAACTGAAACTCTATCTTCTATTTCTTACTTTACTTCTTCACTTTTCTAAATACTTATTACTTCTCAAAGCATACTCCTTAAAACTGAAACTCTATCTTCTTTTCTTACTTTACTTCTTCACTTTTATAAATACTTATTACTTCTCAAAGCATACTCCTTAAACTGAAACTCTATCTTCTTTTCTTACTTTACTTCTTCACTTTTATAAATACTTATTACTTCTCAAAGCATACTCCTTAAAACTGAAACTCTATCTTCTTTTCTTACTTTACTTCTTCACTTTTATAAATACTTATTACTTCTCAAAACATACTCCTTAAAACTGAAATTCTATCTTCTTTTCTTACTTTACATCTTCACTTTTCTAAATACTTATTACTTCTCAAAGCATAATCCTTAAAACTGAAACTCTATATTCTTTTCTTACTTTACATCTTCACTTTTCAAAATACTTTTTACTTCTCAAAGCATACTCTTTAAAACTGAAATTCTATCTTCTTTTCTTACTTTACTTCTTCACTTTTATAAATACTTATTACTTCTCAAAGCATACTCCTTAAAACTGAAACTCTATCTTCTATTTCTTACTTTACTTCTTCACTTTTATAAATACTTATTACTTCTCAAAGCATACTTTTAAACTGAAACCCAAACTTCTATTCTTACTTTACTTCTTCACATTTCTAAATACTTATTACTTCTCAAAGCATACTCCTTAAAACTGAAATTCTATCTTCTTTTCTTACTTTACTTCTTCACTTTTCTAAATACTTATTACTTCTCAAAGCATACTCCTTAAAACTGAAATTCTATCTTCTATTTCTTACTTTACTTCTTCACTTTTATAAATACTTATTACTTCTCAAAGCATACTCCTTAAACTGAAACTCTATCTTCTTTTCTTACTTTACTTCTTCACTTTTATAAATACTTATTACTTCTCAAAGCATACTCCTTAAACTGAAACTCTATCTTCTTTTCTTACTTTACTTCTTCACTTTTATAAATACTTATTACTTCTCAAAGCATACTCCTTAAACTGAAACTCTATCTTCTTTTCTTACTTTACTTCTTCACTTTTATAAATACTTATTACTTCTCAAAGCATACTCCTTAAACTGAAACTCTATCTTCTTTTCTTACTTTACTTCTTCACTTTTATAAATACTTATTACTTCTCAAAGCATACTCCTTAAACTGAAACTCTATCTTCTTTTCTTACTTTACTTCTTCACTTTTATAAATACTTATTACTTCTCAAAGCATACTCCTTAAACTGAAACTCTATCTTCTTTTCTTACTTTACTTCTTCACTTTTATAAATACTTATTACTTCTCAAAGCATACTCCTTAAAACTGAAACTCTATCTTCTTTTCTTACTTTACTTCTTCACTTTTATAAATACTTATTACTTCTCAAAGCATACTCCTTAAACTGAAACTCTATCTTCTTTTCTTACTTTACTTCTTCACTTTTATAAATACTTATTACTTCTCAAAGCATACTCCTTAAACTGAAACTCTATCTTCTTTTCTTACTTTACTTCTTCACTTTTATAAATACTTATTACTTCTCAAAGCATACTCCTTAAACTGAAACTCTATCTTCTTTTCTTACTTTACTTCTTCACTTTTATAAATACTTATTACTTCTCAAAGCATACTCCTTAAAACTGAAACTCTATCTTCTTTTCTTACTTTACTTCTTCACTTTTATAAATACTTATTACTTCTCAAAACATACTCCTTAAAACTGAAATTCTATCTTCTTTTCTTACTTTACATCTTCACTTTTCTAAATACTTATTACTTCTCAAAGCATAATCCTTAAAACTGAAACTCTATATTCTTTTCTTACTTTACATCTTCACTTTTCAAAATACTTTTTACTTCTCAAAGCATACTCTTTAAAACTGAAATTCTATCTTCTTTTCTTACTTTACTTCTTCACTTTTATAAATACTTATTACTTCTCAAAGCATACTCCTTAAAACTGAAATTCTATCTTCTTTTCTTACTTTACTTCTTCACTTTTCTAAATACTTATTACTTCTCAAAGCATACTCCTTAAACTGAAACTCTATCTTCTTTTCTTACTTTACTTCTTCACTTTTATAAATACTTATTACTTCTCAAAGCATACTCCTTAAAACTGAAACTCTATCTTCTATTTCTTACTTTACTTCTTCACTTTTCTAAATACTTATTACTTCTCAAAGCATACTCCTTAAAACTGAAACTCTATCTTCTTTTCTTACTTTACTTCTTCACTTTTATAAATACTTATTACTTCTCAAAGCATACTCCTTAAACTGAAACTCTATCTTCTTTTCTTACTTTACTTCTTCACTTTTATAAATACTTATTACTTCTCAAAGCATACTCCTTAAAACTGAAACTCTATCTTCTTTTCTTACTTTACTTCTTCACTTTTATAAATACTTATTACTTCTCAAAACATACTCCTTAAAACTGAAATTCTATCTTCTTTTCTTACTTTACATCTTCACTTTTCTAAATACTTATTACTTCTCAAAGCATAATCCTTAAAACTGAAACTCTATATTCTTTTCTTACTTTACATCTTCACTTTTCAAAATACTTTTTACTTCTCAAAGCATACTCTTTAAAACTGAAATTCTATCTTCTTTTCTTACTTTACTTCTTCACTTTTATAAATACTTATTACTTCTCAAAGCATACTCCTTAAAACTGAAATTCTATCTTCTTTTCTTACTTTACTTCTTCACTTTTCTAAATACTTATTACTTCTCAAAGCATACTCCTTAAACTGAAACTCTATCTTCTTTTCTTACTTTACTTCTTCACTTTTATAAATACTTATTACTTCTCAAAGCATACTCCTTAAAACTGAAACTCTATCTTCTATTTCTTACTTTACTTCTTCACTTTTCATAGGCTAACTTTCATCTACAAGCATATCTTGTCATACCGAATACAGATTCGTAATTATTATAATATTACTAACATTTTGGATATTCTAACTTATATTTTAGTGCTTGCTACGAAAACTTATCATTAGATATTCTTTTCTTACTTTACTTCTTCACTTTTCTAAATACTTATTACTTCTCAAAGCATACTCCTTAAACTGAAACTCTATCTTCTTTTCTTACTTTACTTCTTCACTTTTATAAATACTTATTACTTCTCAAAGCATACTCCTTAAACTGAAACTCTATCTTCTTTTCTTACTTTACTTCTTCACTTTTATAAATACTTATTACTTCTCAAAGCATACTCCTTAAAACTGAAACTCTATCTTCTTTTCTTACTTTACTTCTTCACTTTTATAAATACTTATTACTTCTCAAAGCATACTCCTTAAACTGAAACTCTATCTTCTTTTCTTACTTTACTTCTTCACTTTTATAAATACTTATTACTTCTCAAAGCATACTCCTTAAAACTGAAACTCTATCTTCTTTTCTTACTTTACTTCTTCACTTTTATAAATACTTATTACTTCTCAAAGCATACTCCTTAAACTGAAACTCTATCTTCTTTTCTTACTTTACTTCTTCACTTTTATAAATACTTATTACTTCTCAAAGCATACTCCTTAAAACTGAAACTCTATCTTCTTTTCTTACTTTACTTCTTCACTTTTATAAATACTTATTACTTCTCAAAACATACTCCTTAAAACTGAAATTCTATCTTCTTTTCTTACTTTACATCTTCACTTTTCTAAATACTTATTACTTCTCAAAGCATAATCCTTAAAACTGAAACTCTATATTCTTTTCTTACTTTACATCTTCACTTTTCAAAATACTTTTTACTTCTCAAAGCATACTCTTTAAAACTGAAATTCTATCTTCTTTTCTTACTTTACTTCTTCACTTTTATAAATACTTATTACTTCTCAAAGCATACTCCTTAAAACTGAAACTCTATCTTCTATTTCTTACTTTACTTCTTCACTTTTCTAAATACTTATTACTTCTCAAAGCATACTCCTTAAAACTGAAACTCTATCTTCTTTTCTTACTTTACTTCTTCACTTTTATAAATACTTATTACTTCTCAAAGCATACTCCTTAAACTGAAACTCTATCTTCTTTTCTTACTTTACTTCTTCACTTTTATAAATACTTATTACTTCTCAAAGCATACTCCTTAAAACTGAAACTCTATCTTCTTTTCTTACTTTACTTCTTCACTTTTATAAATACTTATTACTTCTCAAAACATACTCCTTAAAACTGAAATTCTATCTTCTTTTCTTACTTTACATCTTCACTTTTCTAAATACTTATTACTTCTCAAAGCATAATCCTTAAAACTGAAACTCTATATTCTTTTCTTACTTTACATCTTCACTTTTCAAAATACTTTTTACTTCTCAAAGCATACTCTTTAAAACTGAAATTCTATCTTCTTTTCTTACTTTACTTCTTCACTTTTATAAATACTTATTACTTCTCAAAGCATACTCCTTAAAACTGAAATTCTATCTTCTTTTCTTACTTTACTTCTTCACTTTTCTAAATACTTATTACTTCTCAAAGCATACTCCTTAAACTGAAACTCTATCTTCTTTTCTTACTTTACTTCTTCACTTTTATAAATACTTATTACTTCTCAAAGCATACTCCTTAAAACTGAAACTCTATCTTCTATTTCTTACTTTACTTCTTCACTTTTCATAGGCTAACTTTCATCTACAAGCATATCTTGTCATACCGAATACAGATTCGTAATTATTTTAATATTACTAACATTTTGGATATTCTAACTTATATTTTAGTGCTTGCTACGAAAACTTATCATTAGATATTCTTTTCTTACTTTACTTCTTCACTTTTCTAAATACTTATTACTTCTCAAAGCATACTCCTTAAACTGAAACTCTATCTTCTTTTCTTACTTTACTTCTTCACTTTTATAAATACTTATTACTTCTCAAAGCATACTCCTTAAACTGAAACTCTATCTTCTTTTCTTACTTTACTTCTTCACTTTTATAAATACTTATTACTTCTCAAAGCATACTCCTTAAAACTGAAACTCTATCTTCTTTTCTTACTTTACTTCTTCACTTTTATAAATACTTATTACTTCTCAAAGCATACTCCTTAAACTGAAACTCTATCTTCTTTTCTTACTTTACTTCTTCACTTTTATAAATACTTATTACTTCTCAAAGCATACTCCTTAAACTGAAACTCTATCTTCTTTTCTTACTTTACTTCTTCACTTTTATAAATACTTATTACTTCTCAAAGCATACTCCTTAAACTGAAACTCTATCTTCTTTTCTTACTTTACTTCTTCACTTTTATAAATACTTATTACTTCTCAAAGCATACTCCTTAAAACTGAAACTCTATCTTCTTTTCTTACTTTACTTCTTCACTTTTATAAATACTTATTACTTCTCAAAACATACTCCTTAAAACTGAAATTCTATCTTCTTTTCTTACTTTACTTCTTCACTTTTATAAATACTTATTACTTCTCAAAGCATAATCCTTAAAACTGAAACTCTATATTCTTTTCTTACTTTACATCTTCACTTTTCAAAATACTTTTTACTTCTCAAAGCATACTCCTTAAAACTGAAATTCTATCTTCTTTTCTTACTTTACTTCTTCACTTTTATAAATACTTATTACTTCTCAAAGCATACTCCTTAAAACTGAAATTCTATCTTCTTTTCTTACTTTACTTCTTCACTTTTCTAAATACTTATTACTTCTCAAAGCATACTCCTTAAACTGAAACTCTATCTTCTTTTCTTACTTTACTTCTTCACTTTTATAAATACTTATTACTTCTCAAAGCATACTCCTTAAAACTGAAACTCTATCTTCTATTTCTTACTTTACTTCTTCACTTTTCTAAATACTTATTACTTCTCAAAGCATACTCCTTAAAACTGAAACTCTATCTTCTTTTCTTACTTTACTTCTTCACTTTTATAAATACTTATTACTTCTCAAAGCATACTCCTTAAACTGAAACTCTATCTTCTTTTCTTACTTTACTTCTTCACTTTTATAAATACTTATTACTTCTCAAAGCATACTCCTTAAAACTGAAACTCTATCTTCTTTTCTTACTTTACTTCTTCACTTTTATAAATACTTATTACTTCTCAAAACATACTCCTTAAAACTGAAATTCTATCTTCTTTTCTTACTTTACATCTTCACTTTTCTAAATACTTATTACTTCTCAAAGCATAATCCTTAAAACTGAAACTCTATATTCTTTTCTTACTTTACATCTTCACTTTTCAAAATACTTTTTACTTCTCAAAGCATACTCTTTAAAACTGAAATTCTATCTTCTTTTCTTACTTTACTTCTTCACTTTTATAAATACTTATTACTTCTCAAAGCATACTCCTTAAAACTGAAATTCTATCTTCTTTTCTTACTTTACTTCTTCACTTTTCTAAATACTTATTACTTCTCAAAGCATACTCCTTAAACTGAAACTCTATCTTCTTTTCTTACTTTACTTCTTCACTTTTATAAATACTTATTACTTCTCAAAGCATACTCCTTAAAACTGAAACTCTATCTTCTATTTCTTACTTTACTTCTTCACTTTTCAAAATACTTATTACTTCTCAAAGCATACTTTTAAACTGAAACCCAAACTTCTATTCTTACTTTACTTCTTCACATTTCTAAATACTTATTACTTCTCAAAGCATACTCCTTAAAACTGAAATTCTATCTTCTTTTCTTACTTTACTTCTTCACTTTTCTAAATACTTATTACTTCTCAAAGCATACTCCTTAAAACTGAAATTCTATCTTCTATTTCTTACTTTACTTCTTCACTTTTATAAATACTTATTACTTCTCAAAGCATACTCCTTAAAACTGAAACTCTATCTTCTATTTCTTACTTTACTTCTTCACTTTTCTAAATACTTATTACTTCTCAAAGCATACTTTTAAACTGAAACCCAAACTTCTATTCTTACTTTACTTCTTCACATTTCTAAATACTTATTACTTCTCAAAGCATACTCCTTAAAACTGAAATTCTATCTTCTTTTCTTACTTTACTTCTTCACTTTTCTAAATACTTATTACTTCTCAAAGCATACTCCTTAAAACTGAAATTCTATCTTCTATTTCTTACTTTACTTCTTCACTTTTCATAGGCTAACTTTCATCTACAAGCATATCTTGTCATACCGAATACAGATTCGTAATTATTATAATATTACTAACATTTTGGATATTCTAACTTATATTTTAGTGCTTGCTACGAAAACTTATCATTAGATATTCTTTTCTTACTTTACTTCTTCACTTTTCTAAATACTTATTACTTCTCAAAGCATACTCCTTAAACTGAAACTCTATCTTCTTTTCTTACTTTACTTCTTCACTTTTATAAATACTTATTACTTCTCAAAGCATACTCCTTAAACTGAAACTCTATCTTCTTTTCTTACTTTACTTCTTCACTTTTATAAATACTTATTACTTCTCAAAGCATACTCCTTAAAACTGAAACTCTATCTTCTTTTCTTACTTTACTTCTTCACTTTTATAAATACTTATTACTTCTCAAAGCATACTCCTTAAACTGAAACTCTATCTTCTTTTCTTACTTTACTTCTTCACTTTTATAAATACTTATTACTTCTCAAAGCATACTCCTTAAACTGAAACTCTATCTTCTTTTCTTACTTTACTTCTTCACTTTTATAAATACTTATTACTTCTCAAAGCATACTCCTTAAACTGAAACTCTATCTTCTTTTCTTACTTTACTTCTTCACTTTTATAAATACTTATTACTTCTCAAAGCATACTCCTTAAAACTGAAACTCTATCTTCTTTTCTTACTTTACTTCTTCACTTTTATAAATACTTATTACTTCTCAAAACATACTCCTTAAAACTGAAATTCTATCTTCTTTTCTTACTTTACATCTTCACTTTTCTAAATACTTATTACTTCTCAAAGCATAATCCTTAAAACTGAAACTCTATATTCTTTTCTTACTTTACATCTTCACTTTTCAAAATACTTTTTACTTCTCAAAGCATACTCCTTAAAACTGAAATTCTATCTTCTTTTCTTACTTTACTTCTTCACTTTTATAAATACTTATTACTTCTCAAAGCATACTCCTTAAAACTGAAATTCTATCTTCTTTTCTTACTTTACTTCTTCACTTTTCTAAATACTTATTACTTCTCAAAGCATACTCCTTAAACTGAAACTCTATCTTCTTTTCTTACTTTACTTCTTCACTTTTATAAATACTTATTACTTCTCAAAGCATACTCCTTAAAACTGAAACTCTATCTTCTTTTCTTACTTTACTTCTTCACTTTTATAAATACTTATTACTTCTCAAAGCATACTCCTTAAACTGAAACTCTATCTTCTTTTCTTACTTTACTTCTTCACTTTTATAAATACTTATTACTTCTCAAAGCATACTCCTTAAACTGAAACTCTATCTTCTTTTCTTACTTTACTTCTTCACTTTTATAAATACTTATTACTTCTCAAAGCATACTCCTTAAACTGAAACTCTATCTTCTTTTCTTACTTTACTTCTTCACTTTTATAAATACTTATTACTTCTCAAAGCATACTCCTTAAAACTGAAACTCTATCTTCTTTTCTTACTTTACTTCTTCACTTTTATAAATACTTATTACTTCTCAAAACATACTCCTTAAAACTGAAATTCTATCTTCTTTTCTTACTTTACATCTTCACTTTTCTAAATACTTATTACTTCTCAAAGCATAATCCTTAAAACTGAAACTCTATATTCTTTTCTTACTTTACTTCTTCACTTTTATAAATACTTATTACTTCTCAAAACATACTCCTTAAAACTGAAATTCTATCTTCTTTTCTTACTTTACATCTTCACTTTTCTAAATACTTATTACTTCTCAAAGCATACTCCTTAAAACTGAAACTCTATATTCTTTTCTTACTTTACATCTTCACTTTTCAAAATACTTTTTACTTCTCAAAGCATACTCTTTAAAACTGAAATTCTATCTTCTTTTCTTACTTTACTTCTTCACTTTTATAAATACTTATTACTTCTCAAAGCATACTCCTTAAAACTGAAATTCTATCTTCTTTTCTTACTTTACTTCTTCACTTTTCTAAATACTTATTACTTCTCAAAGCATACTCCTTAAACTGAAACTCTATCTTCTTTTCTTACTTTACTTCTTCACTTTTATAAATACTTATTACTTCTCAAAGCATACTCCTTAAAACTGAAACTCTATCTTCTATTTCTTACTTTACTTCTTCACTTTTCTAAATACTTATTACTTCTCAAAGCATACTCCTTAAAACTGAAACTCTATCTTCTTTTCTTACTTTACTTCTTCACTTTTATAAATACTTATTACTTCTCAAAGCATACTCCTTAAACTGAAACTCTATCTTCTTTTCTTACTTTACTTCTTCACTTTTATAAATACTTATTACTTCTCAAAGCATACTCCTTAAAACTGAAACTCTATCTTCTTTTCTTACTTTACTTCTTCACTTTTATAAATACTTATTACTTCTCAAAGCATACTCCTTAAAACTGAAATTCTATCTTCTTTTCTTACTTTACTTCTTCACTTTTCTAAATACTTATTACTTCTCAAAGCATACTCCTTAAACTGAAACTCTATCTTCTTTTCTTACTTTACTTCTTCACTTTTATAAATACTTATTACTTCTCAAAGCATACTCCTTAAAACTGAAACTCTATCTTCTATTTCTTACTTTACTTCTTCACTTTTCAAAATACTTATTACTTCTCAAAGCATACTTTTAAACTGAAACCCAAACTTCTATTCTTACTTTACTTCTTCACATTTCTAAATACTTATTACTTCTCAAAGCATACTCCTTAAAACTGAAATTCTATCTTCTTTTCTTACTTTACTTCTTCACTTTTCTAAATACTTATTACTTCTCAAAGCATACTCCTTAAAACTGAAATTCTATCTTCTATTTCTTACTCTACTTCTTCACTTTTCATAGGCTAACTTTCATCTACAAGCATATCTTGTCATACCGAATACAGATTCGTAATTATTATAATATTACTAACATTTTGGATATTCTAACTTATATTTTAGTGCTTGCTACGAAAACTTATCATTAGATATTCTTTTCTTACTTTACTTCTTCACTTTTCTAAATACTTATTACTTCTCAAAGCATACTCCTTAAACTGAAACTCTATCTTCTTTTCTTACTTTACTTCTTCACTTTTCTAAATACTTATTACTTCTCAAAGCATACTCCTTAAACTGAAACTCTATCTTCTTTTCTTACTTTACTTCTTCACTTTTATAAATACTTATTACTTCTCAAAGCATACTCCTTAAAACTGAAACTCTATCTTCTATTTCTTACTTTACTTCTTCACTTTTATAAATACTTATTACTTCTCAAAGCATACTTTTAAACTGAAACCCAAACTTCTATTCTTACTTTACTTCTTCACATTTCTAAATACTTATTACTTCTCAAAGCATACTCCTTAAAACTGAAATTCTATCTTCTTTTCTTACTTTACTTCTTCACTTTTCTAAATACTTATTACTTCTCAAAGCATACTCCTTAAAACTGAAATTCTATCTTCTATTTCTTACTTTACTTCTTCACTTTTCATAGGCTAACTTTCATCTACAAGCATATCTTGTCATACCGAATACAGATTCGTAATTATTATAATATTACTAACATTTTGGATATTCTAACTTATATTTTAGTGCTTGCTACGAAAACTTATCATTAGATATTCTTTTCTTACTTTACTTCTTCACTTTTCTAAATACTTATTACTTCTCAAAGCATACTCCTTAAACTGAAACTCTATCTTCTTTTCTTACTTTACTTCTTCACTTTTCTAAATACTTATTACTTCTCAAAGCATACTCCTTAAACTGAAACTCTATCTTCTTTTCTTACTTTACTTCTTCACTTTTATAAATACTTATTACTTCTCAAAGCATACTCCTTAAAACTGAAACTCTATCTTCTATTTCTTACTTTACTTCTTCACTTTTATAAATACTTATTACTTCTCAAAGCATACTTTTAAACTGAAACCCAAACTTCTATTCTTACTTTACTTCTTCACATTTCTAAATACTTATTACTTCTCAAAGCATACTCCTTAAAACTGAAATTCTATCTTCTTTTCTTACTTTACTTCTTCACTTTTCTAAATACTTATTACTTCTCAAAGCATACTCCTTAAAACTGAAATTCTATCTTCTATTTCTTACTTTACTTCTTCACTTTTCATAGGCTAACTTTCATCTACAAGCATATCTTGTCATACCGAATACAGATTCGTAATTATTATAATATTACTAACATTTTGGATATTCTAACTTATATTTTAGTGCTTGCTACGAAAACTTATCATTAGATATTCTTTTCTTACTTTACTTCTTCACTTTTCTAAATACTTATTACTTCTCAAAGCATACTCCTTAAACTGAAACTCTATCTTCTTTTCTTACTTTACTTCTTCACTTTTCTAAATACTTATTACTTCTCAAAGCATACTCCTTAAACTGAAACTCTATCTTCTTTTCTTACTTTACTTCTTCACTTTTATAAATACTTATTACTTCTCAAAGCATACTCCTTAAAACTGAAACTCTATCTTCTATTTCTTACTTTACTTCTTCACTTTTATAAATACTTATTACTTCTCAAAGCATACTTTTAAACTGAAACCCAAACTTCTATTCTTACTTTACTTCTTCACATTTCTAAATACTTATTACTTCTCAAAGCATACTCCTTAAAACTGAAATTCTATCTTCTTTTCTTACTTTACTTCTTCACTTTTCTAAATACTTATTACTTCTCAAAGCATACTCCTTAAAACTGAAATTCTATCTTCTATTTCTTACTTTACTTCTTCACTTTTCATAGGCTAACTTTCATCTACAAGCATATCTTGTCATACCGAATACAGATTCGTAATTATTATAATATTACTAACATTTTGGATATTCTAACTTATATTTTAGGTCTTGCTACGAAAACTTATCATTAGATATTCTTTTCTTACTTTACTTCTTCACTTTTCTAAATACTTATTACTTCTCAAAGCATACTCCTTAAACTGAAACTCTATCTTCTTTTCTTACTTTACTTCTTCACTTTTCTAAATACTTATTACTTCTCAAAGCATACTCCTTAAACTGAAACTCTATCTTCTTTTCTTACTTTACTTCTTCACTTTTATAAATACTTATTACTTCTCAAAGCATACTCCTTAAAACTGAAACTCTATCTTCTATTTCTTACTTTACTTCTTCACTTTTATAAATACTTATTACTTCTCAAAGCATACTTTTAAACTGAAACCCAAACTTCTATTCTTACTTTACTTCTTCACATTTCTAAATACTTATTACTTCTCAAAGCATACTCCTTAAAACTGAAATTCTATCTTCTTTTCTTACTTTACTTCTTCACTTTTCTAAATACTTATTACTTCTCAAAGCATACTCCTTAAAACTGAAATTCTATCTTCTATTTCTTACTTTACTTCTTCACTTTTATAAATACTTATTACTTCTCAAAGCATACTCCTTAAAACTGAAATTCTATCTTCTTTTCTTACTTTACTTCTTCACTTTTCTAAATACTTATTACTTCTCAAAGCATACTCCTTAAACTGAAACTCTATCTTCTTTTCTTACTTTACTTCTTCACTTTTATAAATACTTATTACTTCTCAAAGCATACTCCTTAAAACTGAAACTCTATATTCTATTTCTTACTTTACTTCTTCACTTTTATAAATACTTATTACTTCTCAAAGCATACTCCTTAAACTGAAACTCTATCTTCTTTTCTTACTTTACTTCTTCACTTTTATAAATACTTATTACTTCTCAAAGCATACTCCTTAAAACTGAAATTCTATCTTCTTTTCTTACTTTACTTCTTCACTTTTCTAAATACTTATTACTTCTCAAAGCATACTCCTTAAAACTGAAACTCTATATTCTATTTCTTACTTTACTTCTTCACTTTTATAAATACTTATTACTTCTCAAAGCATACTCCTTAAACTGAAACTCTATCTTCTTTTCTTACTTTACTTCTTCACTTTTATAAATACTTATTACTTCTCAAAGCATACTCCTTAAAACTGAAATTCTATCTTCTTTTCTTACTTTACTTCTTCACTTTTATAAATACTTATTACTTCTCAAAGCATACTCCTTAAAACTGAAATTCTATCTTCTTTTCTTACTTTACTTCTTCACTTTTATAAATACTTATTACTTCTCAAAGCATACTCCTTAAAACTGAAATTCTATCTTCTTTTCTTACTTTACTTCTTCACTTTTCTAAATACTTATTACTTCTCAAAGCATACTCCTTAAACTGAAACTCTATCTTCTTTTCTTACTTTACTTCTTCACTTTTATAAATACTTATTACTTCTCAAAGCATACTCCTTAAAACTGAAACTCTATATTCTATTTCTTACTTTACTTCTTCACTTTTATAAATACTTATTACTTCTCAAAGCATACTCCTTAAACTGAAACTCTATCTTCTTTTCTTACTTTACTTCTTCACATTTATAAATACTTATTACTTCTCAAAGCATACTCCTTAAAACTGAAATTCTATCTTCTTTTCTTACTTTACTTCTTCACTTTTCTAAATACTTATTACTTCTCAAAGCATACTCCTTAAAACTGAAATTCTATCTTCTATTTCTTACTTTACTTCTTCACTTTTATAAATACTTATTACTTCTCAAAGCATACTCCTTAAAACTGAAATTCTATCTTCTTTTCTTACTTTACTTCTTCACTTTTCTAAATACTTATTACTTCTCAAAGCATACTCCTTAAACTGAAACTCTATCTTCTTTTCTTACTTTACTTCTTCACTTTTATAAATACTTATTACTTCTCAAAGCATACTCCTTAAAACTGAAACTCTATATTCTATTTCTTACTTTACTTCTTCACTTTTATAAATACTTATTACTTCTCAAAGCATACTCCTTAAACTGAAACTCTATCTTCTTTTCTTACTTTACTTCTTCACTTTTATAAATACTTATTACTTCTCAAAGCATACTCCTTAAAACTGAAATTCTATCTTCTTTTCTTACTTTACTTCTTCACTTTTCTAAATACTTATTACTTCTCAAAGCATACTCCTTAAAACTGAAACTCTATATTCTATTTCTTACTTTACTTCTTCACTTTTATAAATACTTATTACTTCTCAAAGCATACTCCTTAAACTGAAACTCTATCTTCTTTTCTTACTTTACTTCTTCACTTTTATAAATACTTATTACTTCTCAAAGCATACTCCTTAAAACTGAAATTCTATCTTCTTTTCTTACTTTACTTCTTCACTTTTATAAATACTTATTACTTCTCAAAGCATACTCCTTAAAACTGAAATTCTATCTTCTTTTCTTACTTTACTTCTTCACTTTTATAAATACTTATTACTTCTCAAAGCATACTCCTTAAAACTGAAATTCTATCTTCTTTTCTTACTTTACTTCTTCACTTTTCTAAATACTTATTACTTCTCAAAGCATACTCCTTAAACTGAAACTCTATCTTCTTTTCTTACTTTACTTCTTCACTTTTATAAATACTTATTACTTCTCAAAGCATACTCCTTAAAACTGAAACTCTATATTCTATTTCTTACTTTACTTCTTCACTTTTATAAATACTTATTACTTCTCAAAGCATACTCCTTAAACTGAAACTCTATCTTCTTTTCTTACTTTACTTCTTCACTTTTATAAATACTTATTACTTCTCAAAGCATACTCCTTAAAACTGAAATTCTATCTTCTTTTCTTACTTTACTTCTTCACTTTTCTAAATACTTATTACTTCTCAAAGCATACTCCTTAAAACTGAAATTCTATCTTCTATTTCTTACTTTACTTCTTCACTTTTCATAGGCTAACTTTCATCTACAAGCATATCTTGTCATACCGAATACAGATTCGTAATTATTATAATATTACTAACATTTTGGATATTCTAACTTATATTTTAGTGCTTGCTACGAAAACTTATCATTAGATATTCTTTTCTTACTTTACTTCTTCACTTTTCTAAATACTTATTACTTCTCAAAGCATACTTTTAAACTGAAACCCAAACTTCTATTCTTACTTTACTTCTTCACATTTCTAAATACTTATTACTTCTCAAAGCATACTCCTTAAAACTGAAATTCTATCTTCTTTTCTTACTTTACTTCTTCACATTTCTAAATACTTATTACTTCTCAAAGCATACTCCTTAAAACTGAAATTCTATCTTCTTTTCTTACTTTACTTCTTCACTTTTCTAAATACTTATTACTTCTCAAAGCATACTCCTTAAAACTGAAATTCTATCTTCTATTTCTTACTTTACTTCTTCACTTTTCATAGGCTAACTTTCATCTACAAGCATATCTTGTCATACCGAATACAGATTCGTAATTATTATAATATTACTAACATTTTGGATATTCTAACTTATATTTTAGTGCTTGCTACGAAAACTTATCATTAGATATTCTTTTCTTACTTTACTTCTTCACTTTTCTAAATACTTATTACTTCTCAAAGCATACTCCTTAAACTGAAACTCTATCTTCTTTTCTTACTTTACTTCTTCACTTTTCTAAATACTTATTACTTCTCAAAGCATACTCCTTAAACTGAAACTCTATCTTCTTTTCTTACTTTACTTCTTCACTTTTATAAATACTTATTACTTCTCAAAGCATACTCCTTAAAACTGAAACTCTATCTTCTATTTCTTACTTTACTTCTTCACTTTTATAAATACTTATTACTTCTCAAAGCATACTTTTAAACTGAAACCCAAACTTCTATTCTTACTTTACTTCTTCACATTTCTAAATACTTATTACTTCTCAAAGCATACTCCTTAAAACTGAAATTCTATCTTCTTTTCTTACTTTACTTCTTCACTTTTCTAAATACTTATTACTTCTCAAAGCATACTCCTTAAAACTGAAATTCTATCTTCTATTTCTTACTTTACTTCTTCACTTTTATAAATACTTATTACTTCTCAAAGCATACTCCTTAAAACTGAAATTCTATCTTCTTTTCTTACTTTACTTCTTCACTTTTCTAAATACTTATTACTTCTCAAAGCATACTCCTTAAACTGAAACTCTATCTTCTTTTCTTACTTTACTTCTTCACTTTTATAAATACTTATTACTTCTCAAAGCATACTCCTTAAAACTGAAACTCTATATTCTATTTCTTACTTTACTTCTTCACTTTTATAAATACTTATTACTTCTCAAAGCATACTCCTTAAACTGAAACTCTATCTTCTTTTCTTACTTTACTTCTTCACTTTTATAAATACTTATTACTTCTCAAAGCATACTCCTTAAAACTGAAATTCTATCTTCTTTTCTTACTTTACTTCTTCACTTTTCTAAATACTTATTACTTCTCAAAGCATACTCCTTAAAACTGAAACTCTATATTCTATTTCTTACTTTACTTCTTCACTTTTATAAATACTTATTACTTCTCAAAGCATACTCCTTAAACTGAAACTCTATCTTCTTTTCTTACTTTACTTCTTCACTTTTATAAATACTTATTACTTCTCAAAGCATACTCCTTAAAACTGAAATTCTATCTTCTTTTCTTACTTTACTTCTTCACTTTTATAAATACTTATTACTTCTCAAAGCATACTCCTTAAAACTGAAATTCTATCTTCTTTTCTTACTTTACTTCTTCACTTTTATAAATACTTATTACTTCTCAAAGCATACTCCTTAAAACTGAAATTCTATCTTCTTTTCTTACTTTACTTCTTCACTTTTCTAAATACTTATTACTTCTCAAAGCATACTCCTTAAACTGAAACTCTATCTTCTTTTCTTACTTTACTTCTTCACTTTTATAAATACTTATTACTTCTCAAAGCATACTCCTTAAAACTGAAACTCTATATTCTATTTCTTACTTTACTTCTTCACTTTTATAAATACTTATTACTTCTCAAAGCATACTCCTTAAACTGAAACTCTATCTTCTTTTCTTACTTTACTTCTTCACTTTTATAAATACTTATTACTTCTCAAAGCATACTCCTTAAAACTGAAATTCTATCTTCTTTTCTTACTTTACTTCTTCACTTTTCTAAATACTTATTACTTCTCAAAGCATACTCCTTAAAACTGAAATTCTATCTTCTATTTCTTACTTTACTTCTTCACTTTTCATAGGCTAACTTTCATCTACAAGCATATCTTGTCATACCGAATACAGATTCGTAATTATTATAATATTACTAACATTTTGGATATTCTAACTTATATTTTAGTGCTTGCTACGAAAACTTATCATTAGATATTCTTTTCTTACTTTACTTCTTCACTTTTCAAAATACTTATTACTTCTCAAAGCATACTTTTAAACTGAAACCCAAACTTCTATTCTTACTTTACTTCTTCACATTTCTAAATACTTATTACTTCTCAAAGCATACTCCTTAAAACTGAAATTCTATCTTCTTTTCTTACTTTACTTCTTCACTTTTCTAAATACTTATTACTTCTCAAAGCATACTCCTTAAAACTGAAATTCTATCTTCTATTTCTTACTTTACTTCTTCACTTTTCATAGGCTAACTTTCATCTACAAGCATATCTTGTCATACCGAATACAGATTCGTAATTATTATAATATTACTAACATTTTGGATATTCTAACTTATATTTTAGTGCTTGCTACGAAAACTTATCATTAGATATTCTTTTCTTACTTTACTTCTTCACTTTTCAAAATACTTATTACTTCTCAAAGCATACTTTTAAACTGAAACCCAAACTTCTATTCTTACTTTACTTCTTCACATTTCTAAATACTTATTACTTCTCAAAGCATACTCCTTAAAACTGAAATTCTATCTTCTTTTCTTACTTTACTTCTTCACATTTCTAAATACTTATTACTTCTCAAAGCATACTCCTTAAAACTGAAATTCTATCTTCTTTTCTTACTTTACTTCTTCACTTTTCTAAATACTTATTACTTCTCAAAGCATACTCCTTAAAACTGAAATTCTATCTTCTATTTCTTACTTTACTTCTTCACTTTTCATAGGCTAACTTTCATCTACAAGCATATCTTGTCATACCGAATACAGATTCGTAATTATTATAATATTACTAACATTTTGGATATTCTAACTTATATTTTAGTGCTTGCTACGAAAACTTATCATTAGATATTCTTTTCTTACTTTACTTCTTCACTTTTCTAAATACTTATTACTTCTCAAAGCATACTCCTTAAACTGAAACTCTATCTTCTTTTCTTACTTTACTTCTTCACTTTTCTAAATACTTATTACTTCTCAAAGCATACTCCTTAAACTGAAACTCTATCTTCTTTTCTTACTTTACTTCTTCACTTTTATAAATACTTATTACTTCTCAAAGCATACTCCTTAAAACTGAAACTCTATCTTCTATTTCTTACTTTACTTCTTCACTTTTATAAATACTTATTACTTCTCAAAGCATACTTTTAAACTGAAACCCAAACTTCTATTCTTACTTTACTTCTTCACATTTCTAAATACTTATTACTTCTCAAAGCATACTCCTTAAAACTGAAATTCTATCTTCTTTTCTTACTTTACTTCTTCACTTTTCTAAATACTTATTACTTCTCAAAGCATACTCCTTAAAACTGAAATTCTATCTTCTATTTCTTACTTTACTTCTTCACTTTTATAAATACTTATTACTTCTCAAAGCATACTCCTTAAAACTGAAATTCTATCTTCTTTTCTTACTTTACTTCTTCACTTTTCTAAATACTTATTACTTCTCAAAGCATACTCCTTAAACTGAAACTCTATCTTCTTTTCTTACTTTACTTCTTCACTTTTATAAATACTTATTACTTCTCAAAGCATACTCCTTAAAACTGAAACTCTATATTCTATTTCTTACTTTACTTCTTCACTTTTATAAATACTTATTACTTCTCAAAGCATACTCCTTAAACTGAAACTCTATCTTCTTTTCTTACTTTACTTCTTCACTTTTATAAATACTTATTACTTCTCAAAGCATACTCCTTAAAACTGAAATTCTATCTTCTTTTCTTACTTTACTTCTTCACTTTTCTAAATACTTATTACTTCTCAAAGCATACTCCTTAAAACTGAAACTCTATATTCTATTTCTTACTTTACTTCTTCACTTTTATAAATACTTATTACTTCTCAAAGCATACTCCTTAAACTGAAACTCTATCTTCTTTTCTTACTTTACTTCTTCACTTTTATAAATACTTATTACTTCTCAAAGCATACTCCTTAAAACTGAAATTCTATCTTCTTTTCTTACTTTACTTCTTCACTTTTATAAATACTTATTACTTCTCAAAGCATACTCCTTAAAACTGAAATTCTATCTTCTTTTCTTACTTTACTTCTTCACTTTTATAAATACTTATTACTTCTCAAAGCATACTCCTTAAAACTGAAATTCTATCTTCTTTTCTTACTTTACTTCTTCACTTTTCTAAATACTTATTACTTCTCAAAGCATACTCCTTAAACTGAAACTCTATCTTCTTTTCTTACTTTACTTCTTCACTTTTATAAATACTTATTACTTCTCAAAGCATACTCCTTAAAACTGAAACTCTATCTTCTATTTCTTACTTTACTTCTTCACTTTTATAAATACTTATTACTTCTCAAAGCATACTCCTTAAACTGAAACTCTATCTTCTTTTCTTACTTTACTTCTTCACTTTTATAAATACTTATTACTTCTCAAAGCATACTCCTTAAAACTGAAATTCTATCTTCTTTTCTTACTTTACTTCTTCACTTTTCTAAATACTTATTACTTCTCAAAGCATACTCCTTAAAACTGAAATTCTATCTTCTATTTCTTACTTTACTTCTTCACTTTTCATAGGCTAACTTTCATCTACAAGCATATCTTGTCATACCGAATACAGATTCGTAATTATTATAATATTACTAACATTTTGGATATTCTAACTTATATTTTAGTGCTTGCTACGAAAACTTATCATTAGATATTCTTTTCTTACTTTACTTCTTCACTTTTCAAAATACTTATTACTTCTCAAAGCATACTTTTAAACTGAAACCCAAACTTCTATTCTTACTTTACTTCTTCACATTTCTAAATACTTATTACTTCTCAAAGCATACTCCTTAAAACTGAAATTCTATCTTCTTTTCTTACTTTACTTCTTCACTTTTCTAAATACTTATTACTTCTCAAAGCATACTCCTTAAAACTGAAATTCTATCTTCTATTTCTTACTTTACTTCTTCACTTTTCATAGGCTAACTTTCATCTACAAGCATATCTTGTCATACCGAATACAGATTCGTAATTATTATAATATTACTAACATTTTGGATATTCTAACTTATATTTTAGTGCTTGCTACGAAAACTTATCATTAGATATTCTTTTCTTACTTTACTTCTTCACTTTTCTAAATACTTATTACTTCTCAAAGCATACTCCTTAAACTGAAACTCTATCTTCTTTTCTTACTTTACTTCTTCACTTTTCTAAATACTTATTACTTCTCAAAGCATACTCCTTAAACTGAAACTCTATCTTCTTTTCTTACTTTACTTCTTCACTTTTATAAATACTTATTACTTCTCAAAGCATACTCCTTAAAACTGAAACTCTATCTTCTATTTCTTACTTTACTTCTTCACTTTTATAAATACTTATTACTTCTCAAAGCATACTTTTAAACTGAAACCCAAACTTCTATTCTTACTTTACTTCTTCACATTTCTAAATACTTATTACTTCTCAAAGCATACTCCTTAAAACTGAAATTCTATCTTCTTTTCTTACTTTACTTCTTCACTTTTCTAAATACTTATTACTTCTCAAAGCATACTCCTTAAAACTGAAATTCTATCTTCTTTTCTTACTTTACTTCTTCACTTTTATAAATACTTATTACTTCTCAAAGCATACTCCTTAAAACTGAAACTCTATATTCTATTTCTTACTTTACTTCTTCACTTTTATAAATACTTATTACTTCTCAAAGCATACTCCTTAAACTGAAACTCTATCTTCTTTTCTTACTTTACTTCTTCACTTTTATAAATACTTATTACTTCTCAAAGCATACTCCTTAAAACTGAAATTCTATCTTCTTTTCTTACTTTACTTCTTCACTTTTCTAAATACTTATTACTTCTCAAAGCATACTCCTTAAAACTGAAATTCTATCTTCTATTTCTTACTTTACTTCTTCACTTTTCATAGGCTAACTTTCATCTACAAGCATATCTTGTCATACCGAATACAGATTCGTAATTATTATAATATTACTAACATTTTGGATATTCTAACTTATATTTTAGTGCTTGCTACGAAAACTTATCATTAGATATTCTTTTCTTACTTTACTTCTTCACTTTTCTAAATACTTATTACTTCTCAAAGCATACTCCTTAAACTGAAACTCTATCTTCTTTTCTTACTTTACTTCTTCACTTTTCTAAATACTTATTACTTCTCAAAGCATACTCCTTAAACTGAAACTCTATCTTCTTTTCTTACTTTACTTCTTCACTTTTATAAATACTTATTACTTCTCAAAGCATACTCCTTAAAACTGAAACTCTATCTTCTATTTCTTACTTTACTTCTTCACTTTTATAAATACTTATTACTTCTCAAAGCATACTTTTAAACTGAAACCCAAACTTCTATTCTTACTTTACTTCTTCACATTTCTAAATACTTATTACTTCTCAAAGCATACTCCTTAAAACTGAAATTCTATCTTCTTTTCTTACTTTACTTCTTCACTTTTCTAAATACTTATTACTTCTCAAAGCATACTCCTTAAAACTGAAATTCTATCTTCTATTTCTTACTTTACTTCTTCACTTTTATAAATACTTATTACTTCTCAAAGCATACTCCTTAAAACTGAAATTCTATCTTCTTTTCTTACTTTACTTCTTCACTTTTCTAAATACTTATTACTTCTCAAAGCATACTCCTTAAACTGAAACTCTATCTTCTTTTCTTACTTTACTTCTTCACTTTTATAAATACTTATTACTTCTCAAAGCATACTCCTTAAAACTGAAATTCTATCTTCTATTTCTTACTTTACTTCTTCACTTTTATAAATACTTATTACTTCTCAAAGCATACTCCTTAAAACTGAAACTCTATATTCTATTTCTTACTTTACTTCTTCACTTTTATAAATACTTATTACTTCTCAAAGCATACTCCTTAAACTGAAACTCTATCTTCTTTTCTTACTTTACTTCTTCACTTTTATAAATACTTATTACTTCTCAAAGCATACTCCTTAAAACTGAAACTCTATATTCTATTTCTTACTTTACTTCTTCACTTTTATAAATACTTATTACTTCTCAAAGCATACTCCTTAAACTGAAACTCTATCTTCTTTTCTTACTTTACTTCTTCACTTTTATAAATACTTATTACTTCTCAAAGCATACTCCTTAAAACTGAAATTCTATCTTCTTTTCTTACTTTACTTCTTCACTTTTCTAAATACTTATTACTTCTCAAAGCATACTCCTTAAAACTGAAATTCTATCTTCTATTTCTTACTTTACTTCTTCACTTTTCATAGGCTAACTTTCATCTACAAGCATATCTTGTCATACCGAATACAGATTCGTAATTATTATAATATTACTAACATTTTGGATATTCTAACTTATATTTTAGTGCTTGCTACGAAAACTTATCATTAGATATTCTTTTCTTACTTTACTTCTTCACTTTTCAAAATACTTATTACTTCTCAAAGCATACTTTTAAACTGAAACCCAAACTTCTATTCTTACTTTACTTCTTCACATTTCTAAATACTTATTACTTCTCAAAGCATACTCCTTAAAACTGAAATTCTATCTTCTTTTCTTACTTTACTTCTTCACTTTTCTAAATACTTATTACTTCTCAAAGCATACTCCTTAAAACTGAAATTCTATCTTCTATTTCTTACTTTACTTCTTCACTTTTCATAGGCTAACTTTCATCTACAAGCATATCTTGTCATACCGAATACAGATTCGTAATTATTATAATATTACTAACATTTTGGATATTCTAACTTATATTTTAGTGCTTGCTACGAAAACTTATCATTAGATATTCTTTTCTTACTTTACTTCTTCACTTTTCTAAATACTTATTACTTCTCAAAGCATACTCCTTAAACTGAAACTCTATCTTCTTTTCTTACTTTACTTCTTCACTTTTCTAAATACTTATTACTTCTCAAAGCATACTCCTTAAACTGAAACTCTATCTTCTTTTCTTACTTTACTTCTTCACTTTTATAAATACTTATTACTTCTCAAAGCATACTCCTTAAAACTGAAACTCTATCTTCTATTTCTTACTTTACTTCTTCACTTTTATAAATACTTATTACTTCTCAAAGCATACTTTTAAACTGAAACCCAAACTTCTATTCTTACTTTACTTCTTCACATTTCTAAATACTTATTACTTCTCAAAGCATACTCCTTAAAACTGAAATTCTATCTTCTTTTCTTACTTTACTTCTTCACTTTTCTAAATACTTATTACTTCTCAAAGCATACTCCTTAAAACTGAAATTCTATCTTCTTTTCTTACTTTACTTCTTCACTTTTATAAATACTTAACTTCTCAAAGCATACTCCTTAAAACTGAAACTCTATATTCTATTTCTTACTTTACTTCTTCACTTTTATAAATACTTATTACTTCTCAAAGCATACTCCTTAAACTGAAACTCTATCTTCTTTTCTTACTTTACTTCTTCACTTTTATAAATACTTATTACTTCTCAAAGCATACTCCTTAAAACTGAAATTCTATCTTCTTTTCTTACTTTACTTCTTCACTTTTCTAAATACTTATTACTTCTCAAAGCATACTCCTTAAAACTGAAATTCTATCTTCTATTTCTTACTCTTCTTCACTTTTCATAGGCTAACTTTCATCTACAAGCATATCTTGTCATACCGAATACAGATTCGTAATTATTATAATATTACTAACATTTTGGATATTCTAACTTATATTTTAGTGCTTGCTACGAAAACTTATCATTAGATATTCTTTTCTTACTTTACTTCTTCACTTTTCTAAATACTTATTACTTCTCAAAGCATACTCCTTAAACTGAAACTCTATCTTCTTTTCTTACTTTACTTCTTCACTTTTCTAAATACTTATTACTTCTCAAAGCATACTCCTTAAACTGAAACTCTATCTTCTTTTCTTACTTTACTTCTTCACTTTTATAAATACTTATTACTTCTCAAAGCATACTCCTTAAAACTGAAACTCTATCTTCTATTTCTTACTTTACTTCTTCACTTTTATAAATACTTATTACTTCTCAAAGCATACTTTTAAACTGAAACCCAAACTTCTATTCTTACTTTACTTCTTCACATTTCTAAATACTTATTACTTCTCAAAGCATACTCCTTAAAACTGAAATTCTATCTTCTTTTCTTACTTTACTTCTTCACTTTTCTAAATACTTATTACTTCTCAAAGCATACTCCTTAAAACTGAAATTCTATCTTCTATTTCTTACTTTACTTCTTCACTTTTATAAATACTTATTACTTCTCAAAGCATACTCCTTAAAACTGAAATTCTATCTTCTTTTCTTACTTTACTTCTTCACTTTTCTAAATACTTATTACTTCTCAAAGCATACTCCTTAAACTGAAACTCTATCTTCTTTTCTTACTTTACTTCTTCACTTTTATAAATACTTATTACTTCTCAAAGCATACTCCTTAAAACTGAAATTCTATCTTCTATTTCTTACTTTACTTCTTCACTTTTATAAATACTTATTACTTCTCAAAGCATACTCCTTAAAACTGAAACTCTATATTCTATTTCTTACTTTACTTCTTCACTTTTATAAATACTTATTACTTCTCAAAGCATACTCCTTAAACTGAAACTCTATCTTCTTTTCTTACTTTACTTCTTCACTTTTATAAATACTTATTACTTCTCAAAGCATACTCCTTAAAACTGAAACTCTATATTCTATTTCTTACTTTACTTCTTCACTTTTATAAATACTTATTACTTCTCAAAGCATACTCCTTAAACTGAAACTCTATCTTCTTTTCTTACTTTACTTCTTCACTTTTATAAATACTTATTACTTCTCAAAGCATACTCCTTAAAACTGAAATTCTATCTTCTTTTCTTACTTTACTTCTTCACTTTTCTAAATACTTATTACTTCTCAAAGCATACTCCTTAAAACTGAAATTCTATCTTCTATTTCTTACTTTACTTCTTCACTTTTCATAGGCTAACTTTCATCTACAAGCATATCTTGTCATACCGAATACAGATTCGTAATTATTATAATATTACTAACATTTTGGATATTCTAACTTATATTTTAGTGCTTGCTACGAAAACTTATCATTAGATATTCTTTTCTTACTTTACTTCTTCACTTTTCTAAATACTTATTACTTCTCAAAGCATACTCCTTAAACTGAAACTCTATCTTCTTTTCTTACTTTACTTCTTCACTTTTCTAAATACTTATTACTTCTCAAAGCATACTCCTTAAACTGAAACTCTATCTTCTTTTCTTACTTTACTTCTTCACTTTTATAAATACTTATTACTTCTCAAAGCATACTCCTTAAAACTGAAATTCTATCTTCTATTTCTTACTTTACTTCTTCACTTTTCATAGGCTAACTTTCATCTACAAGCATATCTTGTCATACCGAATACAGATTCGTAATTATTATAATATTACTAACATTTTGGATATTCTAACTTATATTTTAGTGCTTGCTACGAAAACTTATCATTAGATATTCTTTTCTTACTTTACTTCTTCACTTTTCTAAATACTTATTACTTCTCAAAGCATACTCCTTAAAACTGAAATTCTATCTTCTTTTCTTACTTTACTTCTTCACATTTCTAAATACTTATTACTTCTCAAAGCATACTCCTTAAAACTGAAATTCTATCTTCTTTTCTTACTTTACTTCTTCACTTTTCTAAATACTTATTACTTCTCAAAGCATACTCCTTAAAACTGAAATTCTATCTTCTATTTCTTACTTTACTTCTTCACTTTTATAAAT